>VWZP01004165.1:612088-624829 GCA_013396995.1 Dicaeum eximium | reverse complement strand
AAAAAAAAAAAAGAAAACCTTTAAACTCTTGCCATGATGCCTCTTTTCCATATGTTAGGATTTTTTTTTTTTAAATCTCCCATGCAAATGGTCCTTCAGCCTCCCCAGAATTAATCAGAAACCTCACTAATTAAAGGATACAGCCTAAATAAAAAGAGAACATACTTTGGGTCTACATTATGAACACTTCAAGCCATTTTCCACCAAAGACTCTACATATGTTTACTAAAATAACCCATGCTATTCATTTTACAAGACAGAGGCAAAGGCACTATTCCTGAAAGGATTGCTTTGTAATATAGGATCTATGATAAGGTCTAAAGGAAGCTTTTCTGGACGTGTTCCATCACTTGATGTTCAGGAAACCATTTTGTATGACACAAAGGATTAGGAAAAATAAGCTGCATGACATTTATTTTGTAATTTTAACATTAATATCTGTAGAAACATTTTATTGTCAGTACAAAAGTTAACAGATTTTAATACTTATTTTACCCAATTAAAAAATTATTAAAAAAAAAAAAAAAAACAAAAACAAACACACCACCACATAAAACAGTGAAATTTGCATTCATATTCCATGGCCATATCAATGTGAATGTTTTGAAAGTAAAAATACAAGATTCTGTAAAAAAGATGCAAACAACAGTGATATTCTAGCAGAGGCCAGTGCTACACCTACTGTTATGGAATGGTTCAGAAGGAAATACTGGAGTCAGCACGAATTAATCCCCTAAAAAGATGCTGATATTCCTGTGGCAAGTTGTCATTATAAACAACTTCTCTCTTTTTAACTTAAGTTACAACAGAGGGATAAAGGCAAAAGATCCAGGCCAAAAGGTCTGGAACCTATTATCCAACTGAGGCAAGAGAATTGTAGATAATTTGATGCATGTGCAACTCAGGGTAGAAGCTCAGCTCCTTTTAGAGCAGTCTGTTCTGCTGTGGTTACAGACCAACTCATGTCTTTCCTTACTTTAAGAACCTTCTTCAAAATGTCCTTTATTTTCTTTTTCCTTTTTTTTTTTTTTTGGAGTGAACGACTCTGCTTTTTGGACCTTATAAGAAAAAGACTTTCTTGTCAAAGGATTTGGTTTTGATAAGAATAATGATCTGACACCGCAGTTTTTAAACACAAATAAATCAAAAGTTTAATTCCCCCAAATTAGTTATATACTGTAAATATTTCTTTTCTTAAAGATCTGAAAACTAGTAAAGTCTGAGCAATATATCTACTAGTCCTCTGTGCTGCCTGCATAGAAATGCCATTTAAATTACAAAACACAACAACCCTATAAACGATTAACTGTTTTGTACATTACCAATTAGTTAATAAATTAATGATATACCATTTTCCCTGAAAGCAAAGTATTTTCCACCTTTGGATGGTGAAAATTAAGAAATTCTGTGTAAGAACAGCATTTAGCAAATAGCTGTTAAAAAAGAGACTAATTTGCTAGGTGGATTGGGACATCCATTTTTTTAAATCAATACAAAAAATAATTCATTGTAAATATATATAATATATATTTATACATATTTTTGAATATATTTACATACATCCAGCACCTATATACTGCATTTGTGCTCTCTAAGTGTGTGCCAACATATATTTTCTCCAAATATTACAAAATACACAAGAAAGGCAGACCCAGAGTTTGCCTCAAGTCCAACTGGTCCATTGTACAAACAAAGTCTGTTGCAGCTCACAGGAAGCCAGAAAATTGATAGCAATGGGTATCTAGACACAGCTCATAAACATTCTTCTTTCTTGGGAACACCTGAAAGCTGCAAGTGAAGACAATCTTTACGTAGGTTCCGACCGCTTTCCTCCACATCGGTGTTTTTTCCCTTTTTCTTCTTTTTCTCTTTTTTTTTTCCCACATCTCCTATGTACAAGCAGAAACACGAAGGTCCTGGAGAAAAGCTTTTGCTTTGCATACGGTAGGTAGCTCGTTGTTGCCTCTTTGCTGCCCTTCTCATGTTTTGACGCTGCCGTTCATGTGCTGGTACTTGGGCAGGCAAGGTTCGTAAGGCATCGGGTCGGGCGAGAACACGGAGTCGTCCCCCGAGGAGCACGAGCTCCTGGTGTCAGGGTAGCTGGGTGAATACTGCTCCAGAGGCCCACTGAGGTCCAGGTACTCCTGTGCAAGAGGAATAAAACCCATTTTTAGTCAGCGGAGAGAGCTGGCAATAAAGCGTCGCTGCTGCTCGGATTTCGGTTTGAAAATGACGCTCGCGTCCGTGAACCAACTGCATGCAAAACTGCCTTGTTGCCTAAATATCTCATAAAACAAGGAGCTCGACTTAGGGAAGGAAAAACCAAGCCAATAACACGGCATTTTCTGAAGTCCAACATCATCAGCATTAGCTGTGTCAGTGGGAATAAACATGGCAACCACATCAAAAGAGGGCTTTTCACTCGCAATGATAAAAATGAAATTTCATCCTAAATAGAACCATTTTTCTTTAGCACATGGTAGTGATTTGGAGAGGGAAAGACACTTCCAACTTTGTATTCCTTTGGTCACTTTGAATCTCTGTTTTATATTCTGTGATATTAAATTTGTGTTTCAACATGCAGTGGCATACGTGCAAAAAAGATCTGAAGGAAAAACAAAATCAAATTCACACGATTTGGGTTTTTTACACACATATTTGTGTGTTGTGCGTCCCAGAGTAGCCACGACCAAAGTAGTCATTAAAAAAGGAAATATCATCTGCTGAATCCAAGTTTTGGGTTAAGGCTCTTTTGCTAGAAACAACAGTTTTGGCAAGAGAATAAAGTTATTTTTCCCCTTGAAATGTTCCTTCTCTTTCAACTTCTAAAGGCAGCTGCATTCATTTAAATGCAATCTCTTCATTTGCTAAACCACAAGTTATGATCGTTCTGACAAGACGAGTCTTCCACCTCAGTCAGTATTTCATGCTGCTGTGCTTAGGTTTGGGGTAATTTAGTCCTTTGGCTAGTATTCCTTTTTTAAGTCAGAGACTCAGTCATTACCATCTTATAGTTAAAAAATGGCCACCATTTTAAAGGGAGGGTGTGGTATGCAAGTTTTAAAATGCTGGAAAATTTAATAGGGACCAAAAGGAGGGAGTTTGGATCTATTGATTACTGACTATGTGGCTGCCCAAGCTCTTGAAAAATCCACGAGGGCAATCCTGATACATATTTCTGGGTTAGCAAATCAGCCCTACGTGAGCAGGAATGATCAGACATTTTCTAAATACACAGAAGGAGAAAGGGTCCCAGTCTCTGAAGAAACAGGGCTTTCCTAGGGGCTGTCAGACATGGATCACCATATCAGAAGACTTGATGTAACTCAGATATGAACTCAGTACTTAAGAGAGGATCCTGATCCAGTGCTGATAGCCAGAGTCACACCAAGGGGCACAAGAACCAGCACCAGGCTGGATTTTGGTGTTGGCAAAGCAACACAGCCATGAGGCTGACTGCTGGTGACTTCTGCTCATGTGGGTCACAGAAACATGGGAATGAGAGTCTTTTGGGGAAAAAACCCCAAAGCAAGAAAACACATGAAAAATCCAACAAGCAATGATTCAACATGGAAAAGAGTGAGAGGTTCCTATTCAGGCAGAAATCATTGCTTGCACAAAAGCAGAAGAAATCATTGGCTGCCCCAGCAAAATGGGTTGTTGGGTAAACCAGACTGAGTGATTCTGGGAGGGAGGGGAGAGGATAAGCAAAAGTGAGCCTGGAGGAGCTGCACATGAGGAAAACCACACAGCTTACACAGAATCAGAGATCTCCAAAGCTGTGGAGGAAAATGGGACACGTTGGAGCTCTCAGGAGACACCGAGATGACGACAAGAGCTCAGGAACGTGAAACGCACTGCGAAGACAAGTGGAATGATTTGCTTTCTATGTCCAGGGTAAATAGGACAAAAGCAATGTCTGATGTTGAAAGATTAGAGATTAGGAAAACAAAGCAACAGGCTGTCAAGAGGTGATGCCGAAACACAGCAGTGGGGATCTGTAAGGACAAGTTACATAAACATCTGTCAGGAATGACAAACGTATAGCGGGCCCTGCCATAGGCCCATCAGATGGACTGGATGTGTTCCTAAGCTTTTTCCAGACGTTTTTCCTATGATTCTAGTCTAAAGTCATTTACATAACCCTAAAGGCCTTTTCAGGTTAACTTTGAGATCATTCCAGGTCTGTGAGCAGTACGGGGTTGGGAAGGCTCGACGGTTAAACGCACGCAAAAAATAGAAAGCAATATCCTTTCCCAGGCTTGGAATTGCAGCCCAGAATCTCCCTCTTGAATTTGCAAACACATATCCAGTCCAAGCCACCCAGCACTCCGCAGTGGCAGCCAGCCCACCTCCAACTGGTCTTGTGAAATCATACATTAATTAGGCAGGAAAAGATGTAGGCAGTACTGGATGAGGTGAAAATGGGAACAGGACACAGAGCTACACCCATGACTCCATAGGGAGAGCATACTCCTTCCATATCTCTCAGCCAGCCCTGAAGGTGCCACTTTTTATAGAGTAAGCCTTAAAAACAGAACCCAGATAAATTTACAGCTGCTACTGAAGCCAAAGAATCTTTTTCAACCACATCTACTGGGCAAATGATCATCACAAAAAGCACCACCTCTTTACTCAGGTTCTCCTGTCATCTCCATTGTGAAAAGGCTGCTCCCAAAGCTGCTCCATAATCCATCTTTTTAATTCTCTGACAATTCTAAAAAATTAGAACATAATGTTGAGGAACCACATAGAGTGATTCAAATCTCTCTTTTTTTCTACAAAGAAGCAATAATCAAATATGAAAATCTTGTTTTGAAATGGTCAAATCAAGTTGTTGCAACTTTCCTGTGTAACTGCTTTGCTCTTTTTTTGCTCCTATTAAATATTTCATTTCTCAGAAGTAATAGGAGTTTGTAGAATATTTCTGGGACACCAAGTATTTTCTCTCAAAAGCCATTTCCACCAAAGAATCAACATTTCCATCACTTGTGATTTTCCTCAAAGGTGCACGTGGTTCAGTGATAAGAGGACTGATTCCTGTGTGAATACCCTAATCAGTGTGTTCCTTGCTAAAACTAATAATATCTCAGACCTCTGAAAGAACACTGTTCAAATAAAACCTTTCTGCATTCACACACCCCAACCTGAAGCAGTGCTAGGCAGGACCTTTGGATAATTGGATGGCTGTTTGCACATCCCCTGTGGGTCCTCATTCCCTCCACAGAGAGCTATTTCAGTGAACCTAATTCACTCTCAGACACATCATCTGAAATCTGCCATTGACGATTTCTCCTCTTCTGACCTACATAGCATGGCTGGGAATCAAACTGAGCCAGCAAATGAGAGCCACCACCAGCCCCACATCCCTCCCTCACGTGCAACTCCTGCTGAAATGCAAACACTGCTCCCCAACTTGCCACATGCAGTCCCTCCACACTAAAAACATCCAGAGATGCAGTGAGAAATAAACAAAAACTCCTCAAAGATGTGTGTTTCTTTTTAGTTACATAATTTCAGGCATAACGGCAAGAGAGTGAGGATTTCACAGGATACACATAGTTTAGCTACGTGTAACCTCAGAGGACAATGACAAACAGAACAAGAAGTGAACTTGAGAAGGATTTCATAATTGAATAAATTCCATCTGTCCCCTGAACCATTTTTTCCTGATCAGCAGCTTGTGGGGGGGAGACAATTTACCTACCTCATTAGTTGTGAGAGTGAGAATCCGATCCAAGTCTTCCACCAACTGTTTGAAAGTGGGTCTGTGAGAAGGCACAGCATGCCAGCAATCTCTCATCATCATATAGCTGGAAGAAACACACATTTGCTTGGCTTAATTAAAATCATGCATCCTCCTCACAAACCTTTTCATGCACAGTCAGTGCTGCCCTTCACGAGGAAAGCAGCGAGCGCACACAGCTCTGCTCGTGGACCACTGAATCCCCAAACCTGGGCCTTGCTCAGTGTCTAAATTACCTTTTTGAGGGCCCAATCCTGTGGCCCAGCAACTTCAAAGGTATAAAATGACATTATTTTTTGCATGTCAGGGATTGCAGTCTTTGTGAAGAAATTAAAATGCAAAAAAAAAAAAAAGTTTAAATATAGTTAAGGTCTATATTGGAATACCTGAAATCACACTCCCCACATCAGCAGGAAAAAAAGCTGTGTTAACACAGGAGTTCCTAGATGTATTTTGTTGTATACAAAAGCAGCCTGATGTACCTCACATTTGATTAGTGGCAACATTTATGAATTTCCATGTTAGTAATATTAAAATCAAACAAACATGGGTGTAAAAACACTTGACAGAGACTGGCTGGTAGATGATTTCTTCTTTCTGCAATAGGATCACAGCAGGGTGTGCAAAGAAGCATCCTCTGCCAAACATTTCCTGAAATCCTTCCCATACCTTTTTCCTTACACATCTATACCCTCACAAATATCCACAATTTTAGAGTTGGGCACTTCTGAAAGTGTGTGATTCTTCTGGGGGTAGCATTAAACACGTGAACCCAACACAGCTGTGCCCCTCAGCCCTGGGACAGCAAATCAGGGTCCTTACAGCTCATTGGTGCAGTTGGCAGGTTTATCCATCCGGTGCCCTTCTTTAAGCAGCTTAAAAAGTTCCTCCACTGGGATTCCTGGGTAGGGTGACCCTCCTAAGGTGAAGATCTCCCACATTAACACACCAAACGACCAGCTGCAAATCAAAGAGAAAACTGCATTATTGGTAGATCTGCCTGGCTGCTGGAAACACAGAACCCCATCCCTCCTAGAGATGTTTAAGCCAGCCTCTGCCCAGGTCTGCCCCAGGATGGGGATCAGGGAAGTGCATCAGATGCAGGGACAGCATTTGGGATGGGGCCTGACCCCAGCATGTTCCCAAATACCCTCCTTTCCTCTGTCTGGTGTGCTCTGAGCACCCAGGGGCTACTGCCCAGCCCTGCATCTTCACAGCTTAATGACTTACAGAGCACTCCCAGCTCAGCTGGGGTGCAATTATGTGGCAGGATATTTTGGAAAAAGCAGACTGTTCAAAACAAAAATATTTTGCGTCACCCTGCCTTTCTTTTATTGTTTTTTTTTCTTTTGTAGCTAACTTCTGCTAGGAAATGAAGAGGGATAATTTTTAAGCCAGTTTTCCTGCCTCATCCTGCCTGGCTGGCAAACTGGGAGGCAGCTCTGCCAGGTGAGCACCAGCACAGAGCCTGCACTGGCTCCCCAGCTCCTCTGCAGCTCCCCCAGCTCTGCAGCATGGTATTTTAGTAAACTGTTTGCACAAACTTACAATAATATTATCTTTAGCCATCTTCAAAGCCGCCATGGGGCCAAGAGTCTCCAAGTCCCAGCACAGAAATCCTTGTGCTCCCTGGCTGCTGAGGAGCTCAGGCTGGCTCTCAGTCCTGAGCCAGTGAAGTGGTTTACTTCACATTCACTTAAATATTTTGCCAAGATGTTATTTTAAAACACAAGTTTGATCCACCCTTAACCTGTGTATACAGTTTCCTTTGTAAATGATGTAGAGATTGCAGGAAACGCCTCAGTAAATGATTTTCTTAAGGAGAGAACAGCTTGGAAACTGAACCCAGGTTAAAGAAAGAGGAGATACTTCTTATTTTCTCCATCCTGCCCTTTTCCTTTCTAACACTGCACTGACTTGCATAACCTCTTGCACCTCTGCTGGGAAGCATCCAGCCCTTTACAGTTAATAGCTTTTCTTGGAGAAATAAAAACCAGGAACTTCATCTGTATTGCATAAGAAATACATGTCTACTTCAAGCACAATGCACACAGAACTGTAATAGAAAGCAGAATAAACCCTGAGCAGTTGCATCAGTCAGTGGCTCTGTGCACACATTAAAAGATTATTGAAGTGTCAGAGTCCAATGATTTCCTATTACATGTGAAGTACTGATGGGAAGCAACACCACTTCTGAAATTCAGAGAAAACCTTTCCAGCATACCCAGCCTATGTTTTATTACACCGAATCTCAGCACAGAATTTTATAAGAAGTCGTCAGGAACTTTCTCTTTTTTTTCCATTCTTTTCTCTCTCTCCTTTTATTTTTTTAAACCTGAAGGAAGTCCAGAGTATGTCAAAAGGCAAGCAAATTAGATAGACTCTTTGTAGCTGCACATCCGTAAATAAGTTCAAGGGGGGAACTTCCGCAGCGACAGAAGGAGGTTAGCATTCTCCACCTTTCATGTGCTTTGAAGCTGGGCAGATTAGTAACAGAGCACTGGTTAGCAGTCTACCATAAAATCCTCACTTTCTAAGGGCAAGTCCTGTTCCATCTATTAATATGTGAAACAGAATGAAAACTCTTAAAGGTAAAGGACAACAGCAAAACACATATGAAATACCCCAAATTTTAACAAACACAAAACAAAACAACCCCTCACCCCTTCCCATCCCCAAAACCCCATTGAAATCAGGCCACTTACACATCACTTTGATGTGTGTAAACTCTGTCAAACAGAGCTTCTGGAGCCATCCACTTTACTGGAAGCCGTCCCTGTGAGTTTGGAGGGTAAGAGAAATTAAAATGGCAGCAATTTACAGGATGATTTCTCTAAGAGCTGTCTGCTAATGCAAACCAGCACAAAATTTACCTTTAACATTTTCAGTGAGAAAATAGTAAGATGGGCTAAAGTACAGAGACTGCTATAAAAATGGATATAGGCATTGCAGATAAAATTAAAAGCAATGAGAGTTCCCAAAAACTTCCCACACTGCTTGCTAGGAGAATGATAGGATAAGCAGATCAAAATCAAAAATATCATTCTGCTATGGCTCTTTAAAGACAAAAACCCCGACAATTATTAAACTTCTGAAAAACAGGCCTGCCTGCAAAAATAAATTGATTACCAAACCCAAGAATTTGGTTTTCCTGTCCCTTTTGCAGTGACCCAAAGCTCACAGTCAGAGCTGCCTGCTCCTCTGCACACACAGAGCCCAGGAATTGCACTGAGTCTCAAATGAAGAATGTTCAATCCCCCCAACACTGCTGTACATGGCGATTCTGCCTTTTGGAAGTAGGCAGATGTTACCATTAAAATGCCACTAATCACTTTGTGATTTTCATAAATAAGCCACTTAACATGCTTGCTAATAAGGAGACATATTTATACAAATAAAATCTGTAGAACTCAATGAGTTCTGCAGAGTTCCCATCAAAACCCAAGTGCAGCTCAGCAGGACCTTAAGAGATCCCCTGAGGAGGTGTAAGGAGTTCAAACCAGGTATCAGTGCTACATCCCAAATGTTTTATCTTCTTGATTTGGTACAGGCTAAGCAGCAGAACAGTGACAGTGTGGGGAGTACAGAGAAGTTTTCTCTATCTTTAGCCCCACTTTGAGATCATCACCACAACCTGTCCCTAACAAGTACAGGCACAGGCAGAAGGCTGAATGTGACATCAGCACAAGTAAACAGGATTTTTATTGTGGTTGTCGCTGGAATTGTTTGTATTTCAAGATCCTAGGCTGGGTGCTAAACCAGCTGGGATCAACAGGAATATTTCCACTTATTACAACTGCCTGGAGTAAGGGACACAATAAAAAAAGAGTTTGTGTATTTTAGCATTTCTAGTCCTCCAAAATGCAGCCTCTTTGCTTATCTTTTAAACTATCACTGTAAGAGGAGACAGAAATGCTCATGTCCTTGAACCCTGCTTTTTTTGTCTGGGATGAAAAGTGAGGCTGCTGTACAAGCAGCGTATTGAGTTTACAACCATAGTTCTGAAATGAATCACTGAAAGAAACACTTGTTTCCAGAGATTAGAAAACCACTTACATTAGTAGTCTTTTTATAATAATCTATATTGTTGATGTCTCTGGCTAAACCAAAGTCTGCTATTTTCATGACATTGTTTTCGGTTACCAAAACATTTCTTGCGGCCAAGTCTCGATGGATGCACTGGAAACAAAAAAGAAGAGAAAAACAGCCCACTGAAATAAACTGCTGCGAAAGTGGAAGCACTTCAACACCACAACTAAATCTCCTTTATGGATTTTAACATAAATGACCAGGTGGGAGAGCCACACATTCACTACAAGCCTGTGAAATATGATTTTCTTAATTATTGCAATCCTTCCCCTCAGCTGGTGTTTCCAAGCTGAACAATGGCCCTAAGAAGCGTCTTAGAAAGTCCTGGTCCACTTAAATCTTCTATTTTTGCCAAGACTGAAAGCTGGGTGGTGACCCAAGCTGTGCCAAGCATTTTGTGATCTACTCTCTGTTACACGTGCCCAGGTATAGGTATTGCAGCTTCATGAGAAATACTGGTAATTAACATTTTTATTGTGTGACTTCTCTTAAATTATATTGTCTCAACAGAGATAAAGCCTGACAGCCAGTCTGAACCAGTGCAACTGTTTCTAATATTAAAGATATATTAAAATAATGGTCAGCAGGATGTCTAGGGTGTGTATAATTACTTCAACCACAAGACTATAAAAATGCAATTACAAAAAGGAAAATAAAAAAACCCCAAAACAATCAGGGTTTGACTGTTTGTTTTTAAGACAGTTTTGATACTGAAACCAAACCCATTAACTTCTGAGAGATGTTTCCTTCATGTCAGCATTATCCTGACACTGAGGGGACTCTGTGACTGCTCTGGGAATTATTCCTGTGTTCAAGTAGCTTTATTAGGGTTGATACAAGATGGCAGTGGGGGCATGATAAGAAACACTGCACTTTGAATCCCAGAAGGATATTTAATTTGTTTTCAACTTAAATATATTTTTCCTCCTCCTCAATTTTGGAGAACTCTTAACATTGTATGCTTTATTTCAGTATGAGCATAGACACACTACAAAAAGCCATACAACAACCAGGTCTTTTTCTTGCTCTTTAACTTGCCCCAGCAAACTGCTGAGATCTCTTATCCCACATGGGTAAAATGAAGTTTCTGCTCCTCACAGGGTTAGTCAAGGGGAACTACCAGGCAAAATCTGCTCCAGCAATGCCTTCCTGAGCACAGGACCAGCCAAGAGTGCAGGATTTCAGCATCCCATCAGTCCTCTAACTCAGCATCAGCACTGCTGTGGTGACAGAAACAACATGGGCCAAGCTTCCTACTTTTAAAAAGCATCCATCCAGCTTTGGAAATGGGATACTGTTTCTAAGTACAGCTGCTTGTAAGGCAAAAACTTCTCGTGAGGCAAAGGGTAGGTGAACAAACATCACCTTTACCATTTTCTTTATTGGACTGAAATAACAGAACACTGCCCTTCTCACAGCTCATGCATGATGGGAATACCATGAGAAGAGCAGCTCTCTTACTATTGCAGCTTATTATTCCAGTAAATGGATCCCTAAGGGGAGAAGAAGGGGTGAAATACAAACAGAAGGGGTGGGATATCTGGAGCACAGGAATGCACAGCCCCACTCTGTGCTGCCCCTGTTCTCCCTCTGCCTTGAGCAATGCCTCTCAACCTGTCCAGCTCAGCACAGCACCAACCAAGTGCTTTTGCAAACAAAAAAGGCTGCAGTGGCTCTTGGGAGTGTCCTACAGCAGCACTTCAGAGCTCCTCAGGAGGACACTTGCTCTCAAGACGGCTGATGAAAAGATTTATGTTTTCCTTTCCCATCAGCTCTGTTTTCTTGGGACGTGGCTCACTGCCAGGCAGGAGTTGCATTAATCTCAGGAGGAGATATCCTGAGGTGTGTCACCTAATCAATACCCCTGCTTCTCTCCATTAGAAGAGTTTTGCCTTGCTGTCAGCCTACCCACCCTGCTGCACCAAGATTTACTGGATTTACTGTTTCAAAACAAAAAGAATAAAAACAAAATTAAACCTGGATTCCCTCTCTTCCCCAACCTCTACAAGCACAGAAAAACAGTAACAAAATAACGACTCCACACAACAGGAATGGAGGGTTACACTGAGCCCTGGTCTTTGGTTAAAAACAGCTCCATACTTGGGAGTGGACATGACTGGAAATCAGTATAAATCCCACTAACCACTCCACGCCCTGCAGGAAGTACTTATCATTGCTCTCTGCTGCTCTGGTTTAGCCTTTGTGTCCAAACATCACCCAGGGTATCCAGGACTGCTCGTCCACTAAGCCACAGTGTGTTTACAGAGTTAGTTATACAGGGCTACTTACGGTTTTATAACTATAATTTAATCAAAATGCTGGTTAAAAAGAAATGTTTGAAGACAAGTTTTAGAAATAAGTGTCTGGGGACATGACAGGATAAATAAACTCTTTCAACATGCTCACTCTCCTGAAAACATCAGTTTACAGTAAAGTGCATAATTCAAGTGACTAATACACTCCACTTATTTCTGCCTCTTCTGCCCACTACTTTGGCCCTGCTGTCCTGGGTCTTCTCAACCCTGCCTGTTGTTATTCTCTAAGTCCTTTCAGCCACTGAAATCATTTGTTTTACGCCACCATGTGAAAGGATTTGGTTGGTTTGACTGGAAACAGAAGGCAAACAGAGCCTCATGGGTGGAGTGAAGGATTTGTGCAATCAAGTGACCACCTGTGCTTCTGGATTCAAACTGCAGATCCGTGCACAGCTTTTACTTTAAATGATCCACTCTGGGCCTCATTTCAGCAATACTGCTAAACAAAGATGAAAAACCTTTAAGTGCATGAATTTTCCCACTGATCTGCAGGGGCGTGGACTACACAACCTCTTTGTTTGAGGCAGCTCCTTCTCCCAGCAAATTCTCGAGCACAAACAAGACGAGGAGAAAAATCAAACCCAAAAAAAA
>VWZP01004165.1:546012-612044 GCA_013396995.1 Dicaeum eximium | reverse complement strand
GCCGAGTTCCACCTACTTTTTGGGAAGCCAGGTACTCCATGCCTCGTGCCAGCTGGTAGGTGCAGGACACCAGGTCCTTGAATGTCATCTGCTCCTCGGGGACCCTGTTGATGTCGAAGGAGTACTCCATGCCGGGCGGGCGGCGCGCGCGCAGGTACTCCCGCAGGTTGCCCTTGGAAGCATATTCCACTATCACGTACAAAGGACCTTGGGATGAAAAGAACCATGGCAAAAGCAGGGTCAGGTACCAGGGTAAAATGTTGGGGTTTTTTTTTTTGTTTTGTTTTTTTTTGGGTTTTTTTTTGTTTTGTTTTTTTTTAAGAAAGCTTTTAGTGCGCTGTAATAAATTAACTGAATCGATAAAATGGGAAAGCGGTAAGCACCTCTTTAAAAAAAAAATAATAAAAGGTTTGGATATAGGGAAGTGACTGCCCAAAGCTCCACAGCAGGAGTGGTAGAGCCACAATGAGTGCCTTAAACCCTGCCCCAGTGCCTGTTCCTTTCAGACTATGCCATGTACTGAAAACCAAATATTTTCAATCAAAAAATAGCCTGAAATCTCCAATAAGGGAAAGTGTTTCTTAAATTTGTTTTAATTTCCAGAGTGTTATGCCATTCTGCATCACTTCCTGTGGCGTAATTAGCTTTTCCAGGAGTGAAAGTACCCATTTCAAATTTGTGGGGTGCAAGTTCTCCTAAAGCAGGGATGACAATTCAGAACAGCAGACATGGGTAAAGGCCCTGCAAAAGGTTATTTGTTCCTTACAGCAAGGGATTAGAGAGTTTTCATATGATATAGGACCCTTTCTCATATTAAGGCTGCAACTATAATGAGAAACAGAAGTTAAAATATTGCTGTTAAGCTAAAGAAATACCTAAAAATCCTATCACGGCATGACTGCTTCCTTAAAACCCCTTGAAAAATTATGATTAATGAGACTTTCACAGACCTGTTGGAAAGCCTTGGTTTACTTTCTTTCCTCTACTCACCATCCTGGGTACAGGCTCCAAGAAGATTGATGATATTTTTATGCTTCCCAATCATCTTCATCATCTCCATCTCTGACACCAGGTCAGACAGGTCTTTTTCTGTGGCATCATCTGTAGAAGACACAGGTTCAGTTCATACATTTTAGTGTGCCAGCCTGAGCTTCAGTAAGGCTCACCAGCTGGTATAAAATATGTGTGGCTCAAAATGCAGAATATGGGATTTGTTTTCCAGTTTACACTGCACATCATACATTATGTCTTACCAAAAAATAGTCTCAGCCTCTTTGGTGGACTGACCAACTCTTCAGTGTTATTATGTAAAGAGGCAGCACAGCAAGATCAGACGTAGAAAAGCTGTCCTTAGCTATCAAACCTCCAATAACACTGCCTTTCCTGCAAACTAACCTTACAATTAAATTCAAAATAAATTGGCACCAACCACCTGGACTGAATGGGCTCGGATGTACACAAGGACAGCCTCTGACATGAAATAAACTGAAAGCAGAGAGACCCACACGATGCTAATACATCTCCTGGCTCCCAAATACTCGCTGCTGAAGATAAACAGGCTGTCAAGGGTGCAGATTTACACCCCAAACTGCTGAAGGCTGAGGTCAGCTATGCGCTCTTTGACCCACCCCACAACGATGACAGAGTTCAGATGCCACAAAAGAAAATTCTCTGGCTCAGAGCTACCATATCACCCATTCTGATCCCTCATCAACCAATTTTCTTACCTTTCAACATCTTCACTGCCACAGTCACTGCTTCTTTTGGCCTGTCTTTGTCGATCCCCACCGCTTCGGCCATGACCACTTGCCCAAAGCAACCTTCTCCCAGGGGTTTGCCCAGCGTCAGCCTGGGGGTGCAAACAGCAGATTAACACACAGCATCTGGTGGAGGGGTGCAGCCAGTGAAATTCCAGGGCTAAATATAAAAACCTTTCACCAACTTGCTGCAGCATGAGGGGTTTATCATATGGAACCAATAAGGGCCTGGGTGCGCGTCGGTTTTCGGTGTTTTCTCAGGGATGGTGGAATGAGCATCTCAGAAAGGCACATCAGTCACTAAACCCAGATTTTAAGCTCTCCTCAAGGCTGCCCTTGATGGCTTGTGGGGAGACAGAGTGTGGAGGGGCAGAGCTTCCAGAGAGCATCAGAGCGTGGCTGGAATTGGGGAGCAGCCAGCGACAGCCCAGCGCCGGCTGTCACCGTGACACGGCTGGCTGTCTTTGTGTCCACACTGACCACGAGGAGAGGAGAGTCAAGTTTCAGCCCCAGAGGGTCCAGCACAGTGACTCTTTCTTGGCTGCAGGCTGTTTGCAGCCACAAAAGTCTTGGCTGAAGGGACCAGAAGGTGCCTCCTGCCCACAGAGCCCAGAGAGGGGAAGCAGAGACTGGGAAAAACAAACTCTGTTGTAATCACAGCGCCAACATCAAACCCTCCTAAAAGGAGCAGTCACTACGTGGGCTCTGCAGAATGCATTTTGTGGAGCATATTATTGCTGGTTGCAAAACCTGCTCAGATCTAACAGACAGACACAGAGATGTCGATCTCAGCTTCATGAGGAGAAAGAGAGGAAATAAAAAAGACCCTTGCAAGCCTCTAGGTAAAATCTTTTTGATTCCAGCCTAAGTGCTTAAGGGGCAGAGCCAGGCTCCTTTACTTGCAGAGAATACCATGTGACACCCAGCAGCAGTGCTGTGGCAGGAATGAGGAAGGATGTTCAGTGAGTGTGATGCTGATAACGTTATCCAACACAGGGGCCAGATTCAGACAAGCATTTTTATAAACAAAGTCTTAAGGACTTGAATTTCCATGGCCAACAGGAAGATTTCAGAGATATCATAGATGTAGGGACCCGTTCTTGAAAGCATGGACACCTGTCTTCCACCATGAAGTACAGGGAGAGGCTGCCATACCCTCAGCAGCAATGTTAGAACAGGACCAAGTGATCTGAGCCCTGCTTTGTGCTTGGGCACGGGACAGGAGTGAGGTGGCTCCTCCTGAGGGCAGCCAGCTCACTCTGTCACACGGGGGCTCTGCCTTGGGGAGAATTCCTCGAGCTGTTTTGGATTGGTTTCTAAAGCAAATGCAAGTTTTTAAAAGGTGCAAAGACTGAAGGGCAGCATATGCTATGCTGAGGTCATCCTGCGTTTTCTCCAGAGCTAAAACTGAATTTAGCTGGGGTCTTGGCAGAGAACAAACATTTGCATTGGAAACTGGTTAATTTATGTGCTATTGCCCTGCTAGGACCAAAGTAACAAACCCCTCATTGTGTGCCTGCTGCCCCCCAGCCTAATAAACTGCCTCTAAATAGCCTCCTTTCATTGCAAATCTGCTCCACCTACATTTGTGCTGAACACTGGGTTTAAATGTTTAGCAACTCTAAAATTTTCCGCATTCAGGGGATGCCCCCAGGGCATGGGCTGACAGGAGCACACATACAGGCCCCCACTGTTGACCAGAATGCTGCAGGTGGCAATTACAGCCTTTTACTCTCATTTTCAGCTAAACCAATCAAATCATTTCCAGAACAGTTATCAGAAGGCTCAGAATTACAGTCTGTCTATTCAAAAGTTACAACCCTGAACTTCCAAAGAGGACTCTCCATGATAAAATGTGTTATTTTCTCAAAGCCACCTAAAGACTTCTTATAGCCAGCACTAATTCTGATAAATAATCATGGTTCTACCAGTGTTAACATTATCTCTCTTATCCATGTCTTTTTTTATATTAAGCAATATGGTTACAGTTTTAATTAGATAATCCAAAAGCTCATTTTGCATGTTAGTCAATAGACTTTGAAGAAAATATTATGCAGCCAGGTAAATTTGAATATATCAAAATTCAGCATGCTCTGCTTGAAACCCAACACTTTTAAGTCATCGAAATTGCACGTACATGCACCTAACATGAAAATTGTTCTCCTAAATTAAAAACAATCATCTCCATTAATAGTTGTCAATACAAACTCAACACCAAATCCTACCCAGAGACCTGACAGAAAGAAAAGATTGTCCAATAGCATAATTTAGACTTTCTCTATCTCCTATATATTGTATTAACTCTTTTTTAAATATTAGCCAGTTAAGTAGTTGACTAAGAACATGGTTTAATGTTCAGAGGTTTTGCTAGGGGAAATCACCACTGCCCTTCAACAGTGCTTGCATGTGGATATTTTTCCCAGTCTAGATCACACCGAATTTTCCTAACTCACTTCCTATCAGAGGAGCTACATTTCAGCAGAACATCTGAAACCCTGCAAGAAACCTGAAAATATAATCAGGACTGCAGGCAGAAGAAATATACTTTGTATTTAACCAAACCCATTTCAGACAATTGAATTTAATCTTGATCTTCAGGGCAGCTTCAGGTAACTGAGATTTTTCTTTGAACCAGAGAAACCCTGGGAGACACAGGAGGGATGCTTCCTCCTGCCTTGCTGTAGAAGGCTGTTCAGACATGCAGAAGTGGTGCCAGAGGAAGCAGGCTACGTACTTATCTCTTGGGAACTCCCACTTGGGGTCCTCTGGCAGCTCATACTCCGAGACTCCTGCCAGCATGGGGGCATCAGCAGTGGAGGAGAGGCGGGTGGTGATCCTCACCAGGGGCGTGTTGGAGTTCATGGAGGAGCTTGAGTCGGCCGACACCTGTGGTTGCAATGCAAGATGCAACAAGGGAGGAAAAAAGAAAAGATGGAGATGTAATCTTGGCCCAAAATGTGAGAACCACCAGCAGCTGACACCAAGCCAGCTCAGAACCATGGTGTTAGGAAGTGGCTGAATTGACAGTTTTGATCCTAGTGCTCTGGTCTCACAATTTAGCCTCCCTGACTCTAATGGCTGCCAAGGCTGTCTGTCCCATAAATCAAAAACCACGTAAGTTTAAAATTTATTCCCTCAGAAGGTATTTTTCTTTATCATACTAAGATTTTTTTAAATAAACTGGCAGTATTTACATCACTACCCTCAGATATCCAAGTGGAAAGCTTACACCATGAGCAGGTGACCAAGAAGTTCTCTTTTTCCACTCCTAGCTGTCCATGTCACCACGTCTTTTCCCAAATCAGCACACCCAGGTGGGGCTCCATCTCTTCTCCCAAGGAAAAGCAGTAGCACAAGAGCAAATGGCCTCCAGGGGAGGTTTGGATTGGATATTAAGCCCAGCTCCTTCAATGGATAGACTGTCACGGCAGTGGTGGAGTCACCAGCCTCAGAGGGATTTAAATATGTGTAGATGTGGCACATGGGACATGGTTTAGTGCTGGTCTGGCAGGGCTTTCATTTGGACTCACGATCCTAAAGGTCTTTTCCAGCCTATATCATTCTATTACTTTCTATGTTCCAAGTACTCAATACTGAAAGCATCAAAAAGCCATCACAACACTTCAGTTTTCAATTAACTACATTCTTAGCTAAAGACTCTACAGGAAATGTGGGGAAGAGGTCCTAAAAATAACTCAGTTTTGAAACTCTGGAGTGTGATTTCTCATCAGCCCTGATATCTTCCTTAGAGTACCAAAGGCACTTATTGATAAGTGTTTTGAAAAGGGAGGCAGCTGCTCCATCCATGTAACAAAATTTGTTTTGGTGTGAATCTTTTACAAGGCTCTTTCCTCAAGCCTGCAAGCAGCAGCCTGACATCTGCTGCCCTCAGAGTTTCAAGTGAATACTAACACAAAATAGAAATGTTTGTATTCCCCTCCTGAGTGTGAATCCTCATTCTCTCTTCACGTCACGGTCACATCTTGGCCAAGCCCAAATCTGGCAACCAGGCTGGGATGAAGCCATCACAAAGCCATCACTGGCACCCATCCTCACACCAGGCAGCAGGAGGTTCTTCCTGGAGCCTGGAGAACCCACACCCTCATCACCTGGACAAGGGTCAACTTTGCCACCAGGTTTGCTTATGTAAAATGTCACCAGGTTGCAGTTTTGTTCCTCAGGTCTTAAGATGAAAAAAGGCATCTTTCTAAAACCAGAGGTTAAAAGTGGAAAGAGGTTTCATAAGGAAGAAAATGTTAAGGATTGCTATCAAAAAATTAATCTTGGTAACCAGATTTGCAGCTGACAGACCTTTCCTGATATCAGAAAAGGCTCCTGCATGCAAGATGTGGCCGTGGAAAGGGAGAGTGAAACTGCACAAACACAAGGCCACCATTCAGAAAAGAAAAGTGGACTGCTTCTGCCCCATTCATCCCACCATCATGAATGTTAATATTTACTTTCAGCAAATATAAGTACCTGGCACATTCCTCTAGGAAAATAAATCCAGTGACCACTTGGGACACAAACAGAAAACTACTATTAAGGCAGACTATGGAGCTGTAAATAAATCATGAGTGAATACTGAATGGAGTCCTGAGAGAGATGCTGCCATGCCCAGCCTGCAGAGGGGAACTCACCTGCTGGACCAGACAGCAGGAGAACCAGGGCTGGAATCTGATCTGTTTTTTTTTTTTTTTCTTTTGCTCATTTTCATTATTTCACTACAGTTTGAAAATTATGCTTCATTAAATGAACCAGCTCAGCACCAAGAAATGTGCAAATCTCCAATGTGGCAGCTCCTCTGCCCCCAACTCTGCTTTCCTGAATTCTACTTTTCTGTTATTTCTGGCTTCCATTTTTTCATCTCTCACCACAAACCTATCAATACTCTATGACCACTTCCTCCATATTTCCAAAATCTACTTACTATTCTCCAGTCATTCTGCCAAGATCTTTATCCAAGTCTTGATTCTTATATTCTTTATTAATTAACATTTCATTTTCTTCTCTGCCTGTCGTTGCCATTGCAGCCATTGTTTTCAAGGGACAGAAAGGCACAGAAGTGAAGCTACAAAATTTAGATGCCTTAGGTATCAGAAATGGTCCAGAATTCTGGGGTCTTGTTTTATGTTTTTGTTTTCTTTTCATGAATACCATCATTGTACTAGACACTGTCTGGATTTCTTCCAGACTTTCATCTTTTCACTCGTTTTTACACTCACCATTCAGCAGCCTTAGCCTGGTTAAAGCCTATAAATATAAACTGAATAATAAATAAACTGAAATACTCCAGTGATGCTGTTTTAAACACGGAGCTTAAATAGCAATAATGTATAGAAAAAAGCAGATTAAAGGCTCTGCCAGTTTCCCTTTTAACACTACTCCACGTGTTCACTTCACAGCAGAACTGTGTGATGGGCCAGAGGTACTGGAGGTAACCAAGGTGCATTAACGTGGACAGGAATGATGAGAAATCCAGAACCACTCCATGTCTGGGAGAAGACAAATGGACTGAACTCCCAGGGAATATTCCCCTGATTGATTAACTGCAGCACTACAAGGAGTTACAGGAGCTCAAGGGCCATAAAAATCTGCTCCAGAAAAGATGAAGCCAACCCAGCCTGGCCTGTGGCTGGGGGAGATTTTCTGTTTTGAAATGGCCTCTCACCTTTCCTGCAATAAGAAAGAATTAACCTTTAATCTCCTCCCTCAAGCATTTTTTTTTTCACTGCCTTAGAGCACACTATAAAAGACTAAGGAAAATCCTACCTATTCCAAGGTCAGTAGGCATGGTCAGCTTTAATCTACATTTAAGTGGCAGCTTTCTACGTGGTTTTTTTTTCTTTTTTTTCCAGCTTGCCACGTGCAGCTCTGCTCTCCAACCCCTCACCATGCAGGTTCACCTGACACAGGTGAATTAAACACCGTGGGGGCCCACTCAGTGTGCTGACACCCTGTTTTAAGTGATGACATTGCTCTAGGGAGGTATTTTGAGTGCTTAATTAAAGAAAGAAAGGTGAAAGTCAGCTTGAGTTGAGCAGAGCACTGAAAGAACCATTATGGTAGATGTTAACCTCAACAGGAAGGCAGAGCTCCACCAGAAAATATTCCTTGTGTGCTTCCTTTGTGCTTTTAGCAGGCCAGAAGTGAGAACAGACCAGCCTCAGACAGACCTTTAGCTCCAGATCTGCACTTGAGAAGGAGAAAAGCCCTCTGCACCCAAACCTCACACATCAATGCATGATTATATCCCTATTTTAACTCCATCTTCATGCCCTGACCACCATGCTGTGTTTAATCAGCTCTCAGTTAATGCTCTACAAGCATTTCTAAGCAGCAGAGCATTTAAAACAAACAAATCTTTGCTGGAATCTTCAAATGCCATGTGGCAAAATCAGCTGCAGAGCAGTGTGTAATTGTCTGTAATTGATTATGAAGGGTGTTTTCCTCCACTGATAATTCATACCATGTCCTGAAGCCTGGATCTGTCAGTTCTGGCACTCATGCTGGGACATTTTAGCAGTGCAGTGATTTCCTATAGCTGTCAGCCTTTCTGAAGGCTCTGCTGGAAAAGTTAATTTGAAATCATATGCATATTTGTAAACTATAATTAGTAAATAATGCTGTTAGCTGCTGGTAGAAACAGCCCCTCTGAGTGACCAGATGCAGGAAATTGCAAGGTTAAATGCACTACACAAAACTGAGTAATCCTAATGTTAAGTACTGACATTTAAAACACATGCACCACCCCTCCATGGAAAGCACTCATTTAGAAACACTCATACAGAAAATAATATCCAATAAATACCACTAGACAAGACAGTGGTTTCCATATAGAAAAATCCAAGCATAAAGGAAAAAAAATACTTAAGGTAAATTCCATTCAACAATATCTTACTGACAGTTGTGTATTAGTGTTTGTACTTCATAGCCTATTCCTCTAAAAATTGATCATTTTACTGCTTAACATTACATGAAATACTACATTAGTTTCCTTTCTCCTGATCACTTTTCTTTTTTTTCACATTCCAGCTGCTATCATCATTTTGAATTACTGAACTACCATTCTGACCTATTCTGCAGGGTGAGCTCAAGCCTTGCTTTAAACTGATCAGTTCATCACAAACACACCCATTATATCTTTATGAAGGGTTAGACTCCACAACAACAATAATAACCATAAATTAATGGGAGTGTATTTTAAATACTAAGCATAAAAATGATCATTGCTTCCTATTTAAAACACAGACATGTTGAGGGGGTCCAAATCTGACAGGATGACTGTGACAGCCCTAACAAAATCCTTTAGTGATGACAAACATTTGTACCTGACTTTGAGCAAGTCACAAGAGATGGGACTGTCTTTTTGTCTGCTCCATTACAATATATATAATATATATATATAATAAAGGTTCTACAACATAGATGTACATCCTCTTGAAGGCTTCTCTTTACTCTTTTGGTTCAGTGGCCCTGTCACTTAAAGCCTGTCCTGCAAATCAGCTTGTGAGGCTCAATCCCACAAATTCTGCATCCCCTCCCTCTCAGGCTGGTACCTCCACACAGACCATGGGTAACACTTGAGCTGCTTTGATGAACAGAGGAGCTGCCTGCTGGATTTCCCTGGAAAAACATGAAAACCAAGTACCAGATCCTGGTGAGGATGAGGATTGTAGGGGATGGGGATAATTCCTGACTTCACCCTGACCCTTCCTACGAATGCGAAAAGAAACTTATTTTGGCAGGAAAAAAATGCCTGCATGTGGGGAATGACAAAATCCTGTGGTAGCTCAGGCTAAACAGTGCAGGAGGATCCAAACCAAACCATATGTTACTCAGCAAGACTCTTCTCCTGCTCAGGCAAGATGGCATCAGAGCCGTGCAAATGTCTCTCCATGAACCAGGATTATTTTCCAACCCAGATCCCCAGGGACCCTGACCCAGCAGCAGAAGAGCTTTGAAAACAATATCAAGAATCTCCCAGTCTGTGGCCTCATTTCTGTGGAATTTCAACACATCCCATCACCCAGCCCTGGATCCCTGCCCCATTCTCACAGCCCACCTGCCACCAGCATCTCACTCCCTCCCACACACAGCACAAGGGGAGACCCTTCTGTGATCCACAGGTAAATAAAGGTTTAGTGACAAAACCCCACCAAGCTTAAACACAATCCCCTGAAATACAAATAAACTGAAACAAAGTGAGCTCAGTGGCACAATAAAACAGGGTTGAATGATCCAGAAACACACACCCTTTAAATAAAACATCTGGATTATTTTTCAATTCTTCACTTGTGACAAAAGCCCTGAAATCCAAAACCAGATTTAAAAGATGCAGAAACTAAAGAGCTACTGCAGCCTCAGCACCAAGGAGAAATTAAGGAATATTCACAAGCAAATCTTCAGGGACTGCTTGTCTCATCCTGCCTTTGCAAACTGACCACTGAAGTCATCAAACCAGAAATACAGACTTCAGACAATGCTTAAAAAGTAGTTACATTTTCTTTCATGCAGACACAAAAGCAGAGAGACCTTTAATGAGCAACTGCTGCTAACAACACAGTACCAGGAACAATTGGAAGTAGTGGGATTTTTGCTTAGGGGTTGAAATAGCATTTGCACTTTCAGATATAAATATTTTTCTAAAAAAAAAATTCCCAGCTTTAAAAGTAAAATGTCATTTCAGCTAAAAAAATGTAAAAAATACAACTGATAAACTGATAAAACCCAACGTGACAAACATGTTGTAAGACAGTTTCTTTCCTCTGTGAAAACAATAGCTTTGGAGAAGGTCCATATTGCATCATGCAAGGATAAATAGCTAAACTGAGGGCAGTGGTTGGCACTGCTGTCACAGGCAGTGAAATAACTCTCTGCTCCCCAAGGAACCATTTCCAGCTGACACAACTGAGCTCACACCAAACCCTAGGTATTTTTTATACCATCAACTTATCTCTGAGTCATTAAGCTTTTATATTCAGGCAGGAATCTAATAAATGTCTCCTATCTAAGCAGTTGATATGTATCTCTCTCTCTCTGGCTGAGCACACAATGTCTGAAAGGCCTCCTTTGTCCAAAAAGCTACACAGATTTCTAGCCACAGAGATGTGTGAATTGAGCATTTTTGGCTCATAAGCCAAAGCAAATATCTTTCAGATTTAAAAAAGTTCAGGTGCCCCACCTCAAGATTCTGTAAAATACTGAATTCAGAGGAAGGTAGCCAAAGCATTCCACTCCCTGGTATTTTTAACCAAGGAAATTCAGGAACCACGAAACAAGGGTCCAGAAAAATGTAATGCTGTTCAGAATCTCCCACTGGGTGAGCCCATGCATCTCATTTCAAACACTTACCCACGCTGAAGGACCCTTTTAAGGTACATCTATAACTCTGACAGTGACAATATTCTGGACAGGCTGTAAAAAAAAATCTGCAGAAATCCTGCACCACTTACTCATGGTGCAGATGGACACAAAGTGAACCCTCATATCCCAATTCTCTGGCCAGAGCCTGGATCCAACCCCCCTAGAGAGAGTTTTTTTGGCTGCTGAGGTGACCCATGGACTCACATTCCAGCATCTCCCATCCTGAAACCTGGGGGTGCAGAGCTCTGCCCTCAAGACCTATTGCAAGAAAATCAAAACCTATTAAACACCAGCTTCTAAAAACACCACAAGTCCTTCAGAAGAGGTCAGTATGTGGGAATGGAGGCTGTTTTGGCAAGTGGTGGCCTGTGATAAAGCCGAAGTCCTGTTACTTGTTCAACAGGTTTGTTGCTCGTGGCATCACCCTCTCCAGAAATGCTCATTGCCAGCCACAAACAATTGTAAAATATATTTCATGTGATGCTGTTGTGTGTGCATTTAAAATCTGGCACTTGCTTTTGTTTCTTGCTCAAAAGCATCATTATCTTAATCAAGCTGTCCAAAATCTGATATAGTATCTCCCCTATTTTTACTTTATTACAGTCTTTTTTTCTATTTTGGGGTGTTTTCTGGATGCTTGGCTATGAAACTCCCTCCCCTCAGTCTTTAAAAGTCTTCCTGAAAAATACCTCTCTGTATCTGGTACCTAGTCACCACAATAATAATCACCTTAGAAACATCATAAATATACAATTAAATAGGATCCTGTTCCAAAACCCATTAAGGCAGTAACATTTTTTCCATTGACTCCAACAAGCCGTGGGATCAGGCCCCAAAATACTTGAAATACATTTCTTTTTTCCCATCTACAGACTGCTAATACAGAACATATTTCAGTTTTTTACATTTCTCCCCTCCCTAACAGCCCTGATTTCCTTGAGACACGCTGTGCTAAGACCACCTCTCTATCCCAATCTGCTACCATTTATTAATTCCCTTACTCATTTCCCTTTCCAAAGCTCTCAGCAGAGGGATGTGCTGGCTTAGTTCAGGTTAAAAAAAAAAGTTTTTTGGGACTCTTTATCTACTTTCTGTTACCTGTCTGCGCAGGGGGATTCGCTTGGTCAGCTTGTGCACGGCGGGCTGGCTGCTGAAATCCGGCTTCTTGGTGGTGTTCTTCATGTGGCACAGGACCACTGTCAGCACCATGCAGGCGATCAGGAACACCCCTATGCAGTAAATTGCTATTTCCAGGTAGTCTGGAGAGGCTGGGTATTCCTTTTCTTTCTCAGGAGCTGGATGGGAAGGTTTCAGGAGGGAACAATCACGCCACAAGGTTAGCAAACAGGGCAGCGCTTGGATAATGGTAAAACACAACTAATTGTTGTGTGATACTCAGAGCATTGAATGTTTAGGTCATCTTGTAATCTGAGAGCAATTTTTTTATCCAGATTACTGCTTTGATTGCTCAGTTTGCACTGAGTGTGAGCTTGTGCATCTATGTATACATACACAAACATACATGTGTCTGCCTAGGTAGGTACATACATACACATTGAAATATTGCATGATCAAGGATCATTTCAGAGCGAAGAAAAAACTGTTCACCCTAGGCTCAGGTTCATTTTGTTACTTGAGTCAAAATGCAAAAGCACTGAAATTCTTGTGAACCACACAAAAGCACATCTAAAGATAAAACTGAATTAGCTAGCCTGAATGAAAAGTGTCTAAATTTGAAAATATATGTTTGGGCTTGAGCCTACTTGAGTCTGCTTGTTTATTCAAAATTTTCAGTAGGACCTCAAAATGCAGAGGGAAGGGAGGATGAATCAGCCCCCCACCACATCTATAAACTCAGCTTAGGGGTTTCAAAAGGGTTTCAAGGACCTGGCTGTCCAGCTGCTTAACCAGCTGTGCTTTGCTGGGTGCCCAGCTCCCCTGAGGTCCTTTGAGGAGCCCAGTGCAGGATTAAAAAGCATAACTGAAGTGAAAAAATAATTGCTAGCAACACGTTAATTAATGAGCCCTCTTCTGTGAGGACTGCGGTCTTCCAAGTAACCTCATCAGTGGTTACTGGCCTCTGAGATTAGATTTTGGAGGGAGTGGCTCTAGAGAGCTGTTACTCTGATTGAAACCATTTTGAAGCTATCTTCAAGACAGTTATATGTGCAAACAGTGTCCCTAATCCCTTATCTGGGATTCAACCCCCGGATAAACAGCATTCCACAGCCATCAGCGGTCACTCCGCAAGCAGCACACGTTTCAAGCCGAAATTTTCTTGTGCCTTTCCAGGCTTATAAAAATACTTTGTTCAAGAAAATAGGTTAAAAAAATGCTGTTCAAGCACTTGCAAAATGCAAACACTGCCAGCAGAAGCAAGCTCTACACAAGCACTGCTCTGCCTGCTTGGTGACTCCTCACAGGCTCGGGGTTCAGTTCAGAGTGAGAGGGAATGAAGCTGCCTTGTTCAACACATTTCAATAAAAGGTAAGAAATTATCTGCAGACAGTGGGAATGTTTAACTCCCACACTGTGAACCTCAGCAATATGCACATGCAGGTTTTGTACCTCTTACTTAGGATTAACAATTAATAACTGCTAAGCACAAGATGACCCAGCAAACCTCAGGTGGTTCATGTTTTTTTTCCAAAGGAACTCCTGAGGCAGCTGCCAACAGTTATAAATGAGAAAATTTGACTAATGTCAAAACCAACTATGGTAACATCTTCTAACAGCTGATAATAATTTTCAGGCAATAAAGCACATTGATGTTTGTTTCTTTTGAGGACAGAAACATCATCAACCCCAGAACAGCAAGACATGCTTTGCAGTAAAAGCAAATGACTACCTGTTTCCTCAGAGCATGCAATGTTTAAAGATGCATGGAGCCGATTCCCAAGATATGGAAGGCACTGCTTCTGTATATGATCCTCTGGCATTGAAATTGGAATTTCCATTAGAGATTTTCATGATAGGTAAAAGTGAATTGAAGTACACTGAACAGCTCAGGTATTTTAATGAGCCAGTACATAACTATGGCCAAATTAGTTCCAAACTTGGTAACGAACTGAATTTCATCCTCTTGAAAAAGTTTACAATGATTTATGGGCTGATTTTCAGTTGTCTCATTGAAGTGCTAAGGAAATGCAGCTCCTTAGCACTTCTGAGGATGTAAAGACATTTCAATTAAGTACAATAGCCACACACTCCACTCCCTTTTTTGTTGTTTGGTTTTCGGATAGTTGCAAACACGTGACAGAACAACTCACTGCTTTGAGACAACTGCGCTTAAAAAACCAAAATCATTGTAAAAGTCCTTTTTTTTTTTTTTGAGACAGAAGCTGTGCTAATTCTGCAGCAATCAACAAGGGGAGGGGGGGGAAAAAAAGAGGAAAAACCACGGAAAGAGAGCAGTGTATACCTGGCAGAACTGTCAACCATGCAGTGTGAAAGGATATCCCAATAGAATTACCCGCCAAGCATGTATACTCCCCAGCATCCTCAAAAGTTACATTCCGTATATAGAGAACCTCAATTTCTTTGTCCGTGGTGTTAACACCGGCAGCCTAAAAAAAAACAAGAGGGAAGCAGGAGAAAAAGCTAGACACTGAGAGAATTTTTGTGGATAGGGAGATGGAGCCACAGGGCTTTGCACTTGGTAAAGGTGGAGAGATGCAAAGGTCCTTCCCCATCCACAAGCCCTCATCCAAGAGGCGTTTACCAACAGGTCCCAGCTCACCTCAGAAAGTAATCAACACCCTTCACCAGACCTAAACTCACCACCTAAACATGCATGCAATCAAAAGACATGGAAAAATTCACCCACAAATCTTTTTTTGTTTTTATTTTTTTTCCTTCTTTTATGACGAGAGAAAGTTGAAAGAAAAGCAAAGAGAAAACAAAGTAGGACAGAATGTGGGATCCTTCACGTGTAGATACCTGTTTGAGAGGAAAGAATTTACCATAAAAGCATACTCTAAAATGATAAAAAAGGGGCAAATTCTGGTCCAAAAGGCAGCTTAGTAGCTGTCTTAGACTGTATGAGCCTTACATCATGTACTGCACTACACTTTTGAATAGCAACTACTACTGTACATTCTGGAGAGTTGCCCAATCTCATTTAAATCTCAGATCTGGAAATATTTGATGGTTTGCTTAGAAGCACAGTGGAAAATATCTCAACTCTTGCTTGAAAATCAGTGATCTTGTTCAGTTGTGGCTCTCACAGGTGGGAGAGAAAAGACTTCAAAGGTTTGAGAACCAGGAGATGGAAATAAAATACATTTTTCTACATCTTAAAGATTGAGGGGGAAAAAAACTCTGCAAATTTTGTGGTTTTTACTGGTCATCTTCCAGACTTCTTGTTTTGACATTGTGCACCAATGCAAGTATCAGTGATTATCCAAATTCATACAAATGCAGTAAATCTTAGGCCTGGAACTTCCCAGCTGCCCCAAGATGGGCATGTCAGGGCATCAGCATCAAGGTCTCAGTGATGGAGGTTTAGAGAAATTAATGTATGCTACTTTTGATCTCTGTTCCATTCCAAAATGTTACTTTGAAGTACACAATCAGGTAATAAATACCTTTTTATTGGACCATTTTGAGGTAAATTTAGGTGTGGGCTGTAGTCACGCGGTTGCCTGTCTTTGTTGTTACTGCTGAGTAAAACCCAGTTAGTAATGGGTGAGTAAGACCTGGAAAAACCCTCCCACCTGCACAGTCACAGGCAAGGTGGGAAGTTATAAGTGACTAAACTGACCTGACTTATGCTCCAGTGGGTATTTATGTGAACAGGTCACATATATACACACCTATGTGTATATATATAAATACACCCTGCTAGGCTGTATTCATTTCATTATTCAATGAGTACCCTCTGTGTGAACTGCAGAGTATGCAGAATTAACAACAAAACTGTGCTACACACACACAGACACAAAGACACCAAAGAGAGAATAAAGATCAGCATCAGAAACCAAAGCAGTGCTTTTGGTACAGAGAATATTGTGGGAATTTTTCCATGGCTGCTGGTGCAACACCAGCTGCATCACCAAAGGAGGATTACACATATACCACCAAGGCCAGAGAGTATCCTACAAGCTGCCTGCAGTCTCCCAAAGCACCACTTTTTCCAGCTTGCTTTAAAAAACATTGTTACCTTGTAGGCTTGGCAGAACAGAGAGCCAGGCAGACTGGTTGGCCTCCCCTATATAATTGGAGACCTTACAAATATATTCTCCAGCGTCCGCCTCTGTCACATTGTACAGTGTCAGCACTTCAGCATTGGAACTATTTATCCCCGAGTGCTAGAACAGACCAATAACACAGGAGAACAACGTCACTGCTGCCCAGAATGGACACAATCTGTCTATGGTCCCACCACCAACATGTCACCAGAATATTCCACATCAGCCTCTAAACATTGAAGGGTCTGGGGTTGGAATTTGTTGGTTTATTTTTTTCCCTTTTGGTCGTTGTTGTTTGGTTTTCTTACATCCGAAGCATCACGCGAAGAGTTAGAAAACAGCAGCGTGGGGGGAAAAAAGAATCCACCTAGGCAGGTTCTGCATGGGACAAGCAGGTACAGAGCTGGCTGTCCTGCCTGTCAGAGTTTTGGCAATGCCACCCAGCTTGGAAAGCTTCAGTTTCCCTGGTCAGGCTTGCTCCAAACTGGCAGGAATGACAGTACCAATACACTGCTCCAAACCAGACATCTCTGCAGGCTCAGCATCCAGACAGCCCAGTCCTCCAGCAAGCTTTTGGCTTGCTACTTGGAAATCCAGAGGCTGAAGAAACATGAAAGAAATGGAGCAGGTTGTCCCAAGTATGTTTTGGATGCTTTCTACCCATACAAAAATGACAGTGATGTTCTTTAGAAGGATTTTCAATTTTTTCTGAACAAGTCATGCCTGAAACATTCAGATATAAAGGACTTTTTATGGAAGTAAAAAGGAGCAAAACAGTGTCTATAAGCTGCACACTTAGCATTCAAACAAGCAAATGTTTATCTAAATCATCATTTCATTCGTAACATAAACATCTCCACTTTCCAAAGAAGCCCAGAACACGAAATCCTTGGATTTACACCAAACCGACGCCGCGCTCTAAAGAAGGCATCGCCACCGCCGGCACCTGCGAAGCCTCACCTTTAAAACCTGGAGGTAAGGCAGCCCATCTGGCCCGTATTTGCTGCCATTCTTCTCCACGTGCTTTATCCACTGGATGTGGGGCTGGGCATCGCTGTAGACCTTGCAGACAAACTCGACGTCGCCGCCGACCACGGCGGAGGCGTTGGCGGGGAGCCCCGCCTGCAGGATGGGCCGGTGCGGGGAGCGCTCTGCCCCGGCAGGGAACACGAGGCACAGGGAGAGAGAGAGGGAGGGAGAAATAAAGATGCATAAATAAGCAGGGCTGCCAAGAAAACTGTAAGTGAACCCCAGCCAAAAAGCCCTGTAAGCCTGTTGGCTGACTCCTCCGAAATAACGCCGCGGCCAAAGCGTGTAACAAAACCTGCAGTTCAAAGGAGATGGCGTGAGTGCTACACTTGTAATTTAAAGAATAACCATCTGGGGGGAGGGGGGAAACCCTGCTTAAACACTTTGCTCATTTTCCATGGTTTAACTCAGCCCTAATTAGGTAAAGTATCTCCTTTTGGGTTTTTTTTCCAGCTACTGTTAAGTTACCTCTGAGTTCTGAAACCTCTTGATTTGACTAGACCTCCACATATTAAGAAGAAATATTATTGATATTATTATTGATTAATTTTTAAAACATGCTAAAATAAACCAAAGAGAATTTCTCAAAAGTAGCAGCAGAAGCCTCAGCGTGCAGGATGCACAAACCAGGCAGCTCAACTTCCTAAAATGCTCTAATCAGTGCCACCACCACCACCACTGCTCTCTGCTTCACCCAGACACAGCAGCAGCAACACTGCTTCATTCTTACTGTCACCAAGGCACAGGCAAATACAGAGTTCTCTGGAAAACTGAAGCGTATTTAATGTGAGCCAGCTCAACTTCTAATCTATGCCTTTGCATAGGTATTTCTCACACATTTTCAGTCAGCCTCTCATGGGCAGCAGCTGAGGGAATTGGGGTTGTTTAGCCTGGAGAAAAGGAGGTTCAGGAGGGACCTTCTCACTCTCTGCAAGTCCCTGACAGGAGGTTTTAGCCAGGTGGGGGTCGGGCTCTTCTCACAGGTGACAGAATGAGAGGAAATGGCCTCAGGTTGTGCCAGGGGAGGTTTAGAGTGGATATCAGGGAAAATTCCCTCAGCAAAAAGGTTGCCCAGCTTTGAAACAGGCTGCCTACATCTAAAACTCATATGTGTATATGTGACACCTGGGGACATAGTTTAGTGGTGGCCTTGGCAGTGCTGGGGTAAAGGTTGGACTCAGTGATTTTAGAGGGCTTTTCCAACCTAAACAATTCTATGAATCACAAATGAAATGCTCACTGGACATCTCCAGCCTCAGCTCCACATTCTCCCCTGCTCCAGGAATTCTTTCTAAGATAAGTAAAAAATAGCAGACCTAAATATTTATTTTTAGAGGCTATATACTGTAAAAGCTCTGTCATTAGGAGCCAAATCAGCTGAATTTCAAACCGAGCGTTCCTTCTTAAACATACTTGTCTCCAATAAATTGTTTCACAAGCAAACATTGTGAGTATAATAGCAAATAATGATGCCATTGAACAATGGGATCTTTTATACAGTCCAATATATTTGGCATGCAGCAAACATCTACTGGGAATTTATTCACTGAGGCTATGCTGGCAGCACACTACAAAGCAGCAGTCTTATTTTACTTGTGGCAAAAGTGCATTTGCATTGCAGTTACTAAATTATTCCATGGCTATGTGTGTCATTTTGAAAGATCTAGGAACAGTTTCACATTTTTTAATTTGTAAATTGCAGTAGAACATATAAATTATTATTTTACAGTTCTGGAGAGAACTTTTAGTTTCTCACCTTATACTAAATAAGCCCTAATTCCATCTCCTTCATTCCTTCATTTGGGTACAAAAACAGCAAGCAAAAATCTCTCTTTAATAGAAACCTTACACCATCTTCCAAAACTTATTACAGCTGCCTTCGGTATAAAATGAAACCTTAGAGAATGTTATTTAAAATGTTTTTTAGAAGTCAGTAGGCCTCATGTTTCATTTCTCCACATCAGGGTTTGATTTCCTTTGTGACCTTATTCTCTGCCCTTTAACAAACCAGAGAATGAGGCCTGAAACATCTTGGAAAAGTTCCTACTATGCCAGCATCCACACACGAGATGTGTTTAGCTTATCCCGATAGCCATCAACGATTTAATCTTTTATTGATGACTGTCAAGCATTTCCTCTCCCAAAAAAGAGAAGGAGGCAAAGCAAAGGGGTGAAAGCAGAGTTCTCACACTCTTGGCCCCCATTTTGATTTAAAAATTAAACATTGTGCATATGGATGGATACATATGCATGGCCGTTTGTGAAATTTCTTCTCTAAAGGCAAATGTGTTAAAAATAAACTTTTGTTGCCCCCCCACACATGGATCAGTGTTCACCAACCCCTCCACTTCAGCAGAGGGGAGCAGTCCTGTGCCCACCCAGCAAACAGGAGAACAAAACCATCACCACACAAATCCAGCAGGGCTTCATGGCAAACCTGGGGGCCAAAGAGCACACAAAATACACTCAAATTGGGGAAAATATCTACAAAGAAACTTCCACTAATTACCAATGACCACTAATTACCAATGACCAAGCTTAATTCTGTACAGCACCTTTTCTTGGGAATACTCATTTCAGGACATTATCCAAAAACAACCTGAAGTTGTCCTACTTCTCTGCAAACCCACTCACATCTAAGGACTCTGTTAAACACAGATACTGTCAAAGCCACGTTCATAAATCTCATATCACTATTCAGCATTTAAAATACAAGCTGTACATTTGTAAGCAGATATCATCACTCAAACAACTAGCTGCACTAATATTAGATGGAAACAGCATGTTCCTTTTTACCAGCAAAGGAGTTAAAGTTGCCTTTAAAAAAAAAAAAAACTTAAAGGCTTGTGAAAGTGATATTATCATAACCTAATTATTAGAATCAGGATCATCACTAAAACATAATGACCATATACATCTCTAGTTATTTAAACAATATTTTCATACAAAAGACGCTGGCAACAAATCTCATAGCTCTGGAGCCTGATTTCACTGTTCCACTTGTTTCTTAATATTTAAGAACTATCTTGAGAAATAAATCTTTGTAACACTGAAATTCCAGTATTCAGGCAGCAATCCCACTGCTGATACAATTTGTTATAAAATCAAGTCAAAACCATATGCTGTAACACAGAAAATCACCCCCAACATGCTTCATGCTGGATCCCACCCTAAGAGACAGACACCAGCTTGCAGTTCAGACACAAAACCCACACCATCCCCATCTGAGGAATCATTTATCTACAAAAGACAGAGTCAAAATGATTGCTGACATGAGACAGATCATCAGATTCAAGGCCACAAGCACCTAAATTTTACACCATCATAAAAGTGCCCAGGGCTTGAGCATTTCTGCTCACTTATCTGCAGACAAACAGAGTCGCTATCTGAAGGGATGGCTGACAAAGAGACCTTGCCCAAAAGGCTTAGAGGAAACTGCCATTTAGCCTGTTAATGTTAAAGCTTCAAAATACCTCCCTCCAAGAGATAAAACTACAAAGAATCCAGAAAAGCTGGAAAATTCCAAATTCAAAAAAAAAAAAAAAAAAAAAGGCACAATGGAAGGAGCCCCCCAGGAAGTTCCCAGCTTCAGGACCCCCAGAGATGGTGGGAGCCTGTCCTGCTACTGGAAATGACTGTTGGAGCCTACACAATTCACAGGGAATCCTAAGAACTGGCTCCTTAGGGAATTTAAGCCCCTGAACAGAGGATTCATACAAAAGGGGTTCATCTCTTCCCCATCCTTAGCTTTATTTCCTTTTTTTTTTGCTGAACAGGGGAAAGGAGAGAGGAGAGAAAGAGGGAAGTGATGCAGCCGTAGGAGGTGAAGATGCTGGGGTGTGGAGGTGGGTGACAGGGGCCAAACCCCAGCTCTGAGAGCCAGGGGAGCCCAGGAGGCACAAGGCCAGCAGAGCAGCCCTGGAGCAGGATGGAACAGCCACGGGAAGGGAGGCTGCTCGCCAAGCTGGCACAGGGGAGCTGGAGGGCAGGAATTGCTGCTGTCAGAGGCCAGTGGAGAGGGATTGTGGCTGAGAGAGTGGCACTGCTGCCACCAGAGAGCCTTGGCAGGGACAGCAGACAACAGCCCCGGAAGGGGGGAGCTTTGGCCAGGCCAAGTCTCCTTAGCAACCTGGCTGTGCCAGGGGCTGAGAAGAGCTCTGGGAATTGTCTCTCCAAGCCTCCTTGTCACCCTAGCACAGATAGTTCAGGACCTTTCACGGGAGCTAAAAGCCAGAACCAAAGCCCATTGAAGTCAGGGGGAAAACTCACATGGAATTCAATGGGCTTTGCATAAGGCATCCGATTCATTGAAAAAAAAGAAAATGAAAACTACTCTTATTTTCTGCTTTTGAATGTGCTTGTTTCCTCTCCTTGCAAATGTGTGATTCAAGTGTGGGCTAGAAAAAGAAAAGCTTAATAGTAAATGCAAGACCAAGCATGGTGAGATCCTCAATTAAGGGGGGAAGAGAGGGAGAAAAAAGTTACCTAATTTTTAGCTAGACACATTTAGCAGAGCCGTTAATCACAGATTTGAAATGTTACCGACTTCTAAGCTGGACCCCATTTGGAACTACACTTGCACTCCACCCCCCCAGGTGCACTGGTGTAGGAGAGGTCCAACCAAAGAGATGCCAGCCCACACAAGAGTCGCCTCCTTCAAGGTACTCTCTGCACATGGACCAAGCCAAACCTTTGCTCCCTCTCCCTGCACAAAGCCATTGCTTAGGGGAACCTGTGCTCTCTGAAATCCTGGAAGCAGAACACTCCTAATTCCGGTGTTCACTCTGTGGGGGAGGAAGGCTGAGTGCTGGCTGCTCTTTCAGAAGATCAGAAAGAATCAAGCAGGGCAGGCAGAACACCTCTGCTAATGAATGTGTGTGAGGCAGGAGCTGAGCAGCCTCCCCAGCTGCACTTCTCTCAGCCTGGGCTTCTCCCTGCCCTGCGTGCTGCTCGTGGCCAGCTCAGAAGTGCTGCTGAGCTGCCATGTTCTGTTTAAACAAACACACAGACAAACCCCTCCAGCCATCACGTCCTGGCTGATTTACACACACCAAGGTGCAGTACACAGCAAGTTTGGGATGATGCTCTCCTCCTAAACTCTGCAAAATCACAAGATGCTTGAAGGCTGGAAGGATTAACATCACTGTCATAAAACAGTAAGAGATAAAGGCCATCCCTGGCAAGAACACTTGATACAGAACAGGAGCCCCTCAGGCAGGCTTGAAGAACAGTTTATGGACCAGACCAGCATTACCAGTACTGGTGATATCACACCTTACAAATGTTGCCATCTTTAACCAGTAGGTATTAGCCAACAAATAGTTCATGCTACTCCACATTCCAGTAGAGCAGGAGCCTCCATGTGCACCATTTCTACTGGCCCAACACTACCTGAAGAAATCATTTTGGTGGCCAAAGCTCAAAGGGGCATCACTGCAGCTGGAGCTCCAGTGAACTTGGCACAGGGACCTGTGGCCAACCTCCATCACCATTATCTAAGCTCCCTTTGTCCTTTAATTTAGAAGCCTTTTACACAAATTTGAGACACTTCTTGCTGCTGCTGTGCCTCTCACTCCATCCTGGCCAACAACTGGGCCCCACCACCCAGCTCTGCTCTGGTTTTTGGGCACTACCAGCAGTCAGCACAGGACCAGACTCCACATATCCCTGCTGTCATTGAATACTTTCACAAGAAGCTAAACATTTGAGCATTATTCAAGAATTTTAATGCTAAAGATTAAAGTTCTGTAACGTACATCAAAGCAGACCCATTTGCTACCCACAGCAAAGCCTCTGCCATTCCACCCAACCTCCTTGAGACACTCAAGCCCTTCTACTCACCAAGGCCAGACAAGTAAAAGGCAGTGCCTTTTAAAAATCCTTACAGAAGTTAAGCAGGTGTATTCTAACTCTTTGTCCTTGGCTTCACCACCTTCACCTCTAATTTTAAGTAATGGCACTGTTTCCCAAGCAGGCGAAGCTCCCACTGATGTTATCCCATCTGTTTCCTTGGATAGCTCTACAGCAGAGCTTCAGCTCTCTGTCCTATCTGCATTTTAGCTAAAAAAACCCATCTCTGAACACCTTTACAGCAGAAGTGCATCTGCACACCTCTTCCTCACAGGGCAGCACGATGGGGAAGAGACAGCAAGCAAGACTGACCTATTTGGCTTGATACAAAGCCCATTGATGTCAATGAAAACAGTACCCCAAAAAAAAAAAAAATCAGAATCGGAACTAGTTAAAAGCTGTCCTTTCAAATCACACATATATCTGAGGGTTAAAAGAGACAGGAGACATCCAGCAAGCCTAAGGCTAAGGCAGGAAACATGAATGCTCTTGTTTTAAAACATGAAATGATCAACAGGGTTTTAAGACCAGTTTGTCCTTAAAAGCAAAGCCCTATTGTCAGGCTGACAGCGTGGGTTTCATCAGCCCCAAGGAGCAGGAAAAGTCATAGCAGCAAGAGTTGTACAACACTAATCTTGGAGGTCCCTTGCAGTGTCCCTCACACAGTGCATGCATGCATAAGCAAATGCTTCATACATGTCTGAACAAAGGGTAGAGAGGCCTTATTTTAGTGTGAAAAAATTATGGGAAACAGAACAATGAGAGGCTACAATTTTCATTGATATTCTTTTCAGTGTACCCTAAAAGAAAAAGGCTACAAGAGAATATGAAAAACAGCTTGTGACTTCTCACAGACAAGTGGTAAAATTTTATTGTTCTGGCTGTTCCCAGAGACTGCATTAATTTTTACACCCAGAGATATCATCCTTTGTACTGTGCACAGCTCCCAGCACTCAGCTGCTGAATAATAACCAGAGACAATGCTGGGTCCAGCATCACTGGAATGGGCTCTCCAGTGGGCTCTGCCAAAGGTTTACTGCATGCCTGGCAAACAGCATCCCTCCCACAGGGATGATGTCCTCTCCCAGCTGCAGTGGCTTTAACTCACCAGTGCACCCAGTGATGCCATAAAGTACAAGGGGAGAGTTATTATTTCGGCTGGTATTGTGACCCAACTACATTTTTCTCATCCGCCAAATTTCCTTTCCTGAAAACAGCTCTGCCTTTAAAGTGAAATGGAAAAGATTATGTAAAGCTTTAAAAGCACTCCTTACATTTCTGCACTTCTCCCCCCTTTTCTTACAAAGCACACTTGCTCTATTGAGCAATGCAGGTGTGAAATTATTGGAAGCACTGTGGAATTCACCCTTCCCCAGCTCCCTGCCAGACACAGCCAACCAGCAGCTGACTGACCATACTGACTCTGCAGGTCTCAGGGCAGAAAAGAGGCTCCAGCAGCCAGAATTTCAGTGCTGGACAGTCCTGGCTCAGCCTCATGACATGTCTGTGCCAGCCCTGCCTCACCCTTTGGGCCTCCCTTCCCTGGTGGTGAAGTTTGGAGACATCCCTCCATCATTCCCTTCTGCAACACACAACCCACTGTTCTGAAAGCTGGACCAGATGCTGAAGAAGACTGCTCATACAGATTTGTCACTGTATTTCCAGTAATTTGGGTAAATCCAAGTAAATTCACAAGGTGCCACAGCGTTCACAGCCTGGCCACGCTTGGACACAAACCTGGTGCTCCAGAACTACAAAGTTGATTTGTTCACTTTCCACAGCTCTTGTCTGGCTCTGGCTGGGGTAGGTAATTTTCCTCCTAGCACTGGTACAGTGCCCTGTCTGGATTAAGGATGAGAATAATGCTGAGAACACACTGCTGGTTTGGTGGCTGCTGAGCAGCTCTCACTGTCAGCTCCTCGTGCTGCCCTGCCAGGGGATCCTGGGGGGCACAAGGAGCTGAGGGGGGGACACAGCCAGGACAGCTGACCCCAGCTGACCAGAGAGGTATTCCAGACCAAATACTCAAGTGTATAAACTGGGGAAAAACTGGCCAGGAGCCACTCAGGAACTGGCTGAGCACTGGTCAGTCAGTGGTGAGCAGCTGTTTTTCATTTGCACCACTTGACTTTATTGAGTTTTATTCCTCCCTCTTTTCTTTATTTTCTTTCTCATTATTACCATTATATTTAAACTATTAAACTGTTCTTATCTCAACCCACAAGCCCTCAGTTCTGCCCTTCTGATTCTCTCCCCCATCCCATGGTGAGGAGTAGGCAAGAGTTGTGTGGGGCTTGGCTGCCTGTTGGGGATAATCCACAACATTCCTGCACCCCATTTTCCTGCCTTTCAGCAAAAATGGACAGATTCCTAGGAAGCAGAGACAAGAGCATCACCAACAGCCTCTGGCTGAGCAGCAGGTGCCAGAGCTGTTTTCTGAGAAAATGTCACTGAAAAGCAGTTGGGGCAATAAAACCCATTTGCTGGAATATTCACTCAAATATAGACACAGGTATGCTCACAAACACCCAAGGTGCACAGATATCAAAGGAATCAACTGCTGCAATGAAATTGTATTGCTCAGTAATGCACATAATCCAACTGAATAGCAGAACCAGTGCTGCAGGTATAAACACTAATGAATGCATGGAGATGCACTTATAAATGCAGAATACACAAAACAACCGATGCTTTGATCACCTTATTTGTGATGGTGATTAAAAACCCTCTAGAAGTAGATGTAATTTTAGACTTTTATAAGAATCTTGTAAAAATGATAAATTAGTTTATTCCAACTAATACACTGTCATGTCAGGTTCTTCCCTTTGCTAAAGTTCTGACAGTATCAGTGTTTTACTTTCATGAGAAGTCAAAAATTTCAACATATTCATGCTACCTTTCAAAGAGCAATCTGAAAAAAAAAATAAACCCAGTATCTTAAATTTAGAGAGCAGCTCAATATTCAAAAGTGTTTACCAAACTCTGATTTTTAATGTGCCTTTTTATGTTTAAATGGAACAACAGCTGTGGAAGCTGCACCACAGGAACAGTAGCAATCCAAAGATGACATAATGGCTTAAAATCCTCAAAAGCTGTAAATCACAGCCACCTCTGGATGTCGGGTCAGTGGTCTGCAGAGCAGAGAGAGGAGAGGAGACCAACACTAAGGTTCTAAGTGCGACCTTTTCCTTCATTAGACACAGAATTTTACATTTTACTGATTTGTCCATGCTTTTCCACTGCTGGATTTGTCACTCTCTCACCTTTCTCACCCTGGTAACACCCCTTCATTTTTTTTTCTCCTGGACTGTAAACCTTGTGTTTTAGTAAGTCATCATCCAGCCTGGATCACAGTTCATGTCCAACTTTTCTATATTTATAATCATTCTTGTAGGTTGGGGGTTTTTTTGTATTTTTAAGACATAGCTTTACCAATTTATTGCCAATTACACTGCCATTTTTTCACTAATAAAGCTGTGAGAAAAGCCTTGATCAGGTCAGAAAGCCCCTCTTAGGCACAGATATGGCTTTTGACATATGCCAATTGCAAATTAACGAGGCAACTATCCTGTGCTTGCATCTTCAGACAACTCCTGCAAATTCCTACTTGCACTTCCACAAGTAGGATACAACACAAATTAGAAGGCATGATTAAAAATTATAATAACAGAGCTGAAACAATATCCTGTTCATCACTCATCAAAAGAAAGAGAAATAACTGCCTTGGGGCTGTAATAAGACAGAAAGTGGGACAGGGAGACCAGTCCTCCCCAGCAGACTCTGCAGGAAACATTCCAAACATGACAAATTCACTGCTCACCCAGCAGATGAAGTAATGACACCAGTATTTGTCCATAAAATGTAATTTAGCCAGACTACTCCAATGAAATCAGAAGCTTTAATGCTATAAAAACTACAGGGTTGGAATATTTTTACCTTATTAAGGAAAGGGGTGGGGAGGGGGGAAACCCATAAGCTTCCATTTTCCCTGAGCTGAACCATCACAGTGTGGGCTTTGTTTTCAGGAGCAAACCACGCAGCCCCCAGCGCTAAACAATTTGCGTAATTCCTCCTGCGCTGCACGCGCCTTGCCAAGAGCCTGGTGCCAGGTGTAAAGTCCACACTCTGGGCTTATCAGCACATTAAATAAAAGCATCTTCCCTCTCAGCCCAAGCAGACACCTGAGGGCAGGCATCAGCCTGGATTCCTTCGTGCTTTCTGTCCCTGCCTCGTCTTGTCCCGCGCCGCGAGCGAGCGCCGGGGTGAAGACATCAAGCCAAAGCTTGTCCTTGTAAAGAGCCAGTCAACAACTACAAGAACATCTGCCAGAAATGCAAGTTTAGGCTTGGTTGTAATACCTGCCCTTAACTCCTGCCAGACATTAATGATGCAACACCCAAGGCATGTTATTGAGTTGGTGTCAGCTCCTTTTTTCGTATGTAACTCGAATCCTAAAAACAATTCTTTGGAAATTAAGGGGAGAACCATACTTGAGTCAAAGTAATCCTGAACTTTATTTCAACAAGCCTCAGCAAAAAGCCAACAACAATCCATATGTTTTTATGAATTTGGGAATGACAAAATGGAAACATGTCTTTAAAAAAAAAAAAAAAAGATGTGTTCATGCCATGTTCGCAGCTAGAGACTGCAGGGAGCACATGAAAGTCCAAAAATAAAACTTGACTAGAAACAAAAGCAGAAGTTTTTCCTTCTGTCTAAACGAAGGGAAACATAAACAAGTGAAGTACCAATAGCAAAATGTCGATTCCATTTTAATAAGATTTTTAACAGCGTGCCGTAAAAAAAAAGATAATATTTATCCTGTAGCACTCTAAAACCACCAAGAGTTCAGAATAAAGTGTTTTTCTGCACAGCCATCAGTAAAATCACTAATACATGAGATTTTTGTGGCACAAGCTTTAAACTGAGAGTCATTTAAAATGTTTTCTGGATGAGAAGTTACTCTCACACTGGTTTTATATGAAAATATGAATTACTGTTAAGGGACAACTGCATAGTGTCTGCCACCCCTGGAGTTCACTCCTCAGCAAAGAGAGCCAAAGGCCTGGCTATTAGGCAAATTAGAAACTGTTTAAAATACTGCTAATCTGGCTGCAAAAGGGCTTCTTTTGAAAAAAAATATATATGCAACATATCCATTTTTATAGCAAACAGCAGGGTCGCCATATATTCTTTGTAGAATTGTTATACTATAGCAGCTGCTGCTAAATCCCAGTAAATGAGATAACATGGCAAACTTCACCTGAAACCAAACCATCTTTTGTCTCCCTGGATGACAACATTAAATAGGGCAGAAATGGCTACCTGGAGCAGGACTGCTCAAAGAGTAACCTTCTTTTCTTTTGCCGTTAAAACCCAAATTCAATTAGTTCCTCCATGCTCAAACAGAACTGCTGCTGCTGAAACTGTACTCCAGCAATAATTGCCATCCAAGAGTGATCTAATTATACACAAGTCTCAGTGGCTGCATTCCCACGTTGCTTCCTACAACCCGGATTCACTACAATACAACTCATAAGTGAAAACCACATCGTTTTCATTCCTTCTCCCCCAAGATTGCACGACTTTATATAGGTGTACTGAGAATGCAGTTAGTCTATTAGTAAGGTTACCATAAAAACCCAAGTTTCTACCTACTGTTAAATACAAAGGAGGAGAAAAGGCACTTCAGCTGCATGTAAAAAAACCAGCTGATGGGCTAAACTGTGCAAGGGAAAGAACATTCTTTTAATTAAGGTACTGGATTAGGATTCAAAGAGCAGCTTTGCTTCTTGGCTCTGTCACCAGCTTCCTGTGTGACCCAGGGCAAGAAATTTCATCACTCCACAGCTCGGGTTTTCATCTCTAAAATGGACAGTGACATTTCCCTCTCCTGGCCTTGCTGTATTTCTGTTGTAAGCAACTCCTGTGTGCTGGCACGTTGCCCTGGACAATAAGTATCCAATATTAATTGAAGCCTCTGGGTACTACTCTAATAAAAAGCTAATATTGACTCCTCTCCCTTTCACAGCATCCTGGTGGAGTTTTGTATCATCACCATTTGCCTGCCACTTCTGCAAACACATCTGAGTCCCTGAGCAAAACCCTGCTTCAACCCTGCTTGGAAATGGAGAAACAAGGAAAAGGCCATTGACTGGGGTATCCCAAACATTCAAAGAATAACTTTGTCCAGCACAGAACATCCTGGCCAACTTGAATGGGCCATTCCCTGCTAAGTATCCTGTGCAATAGAGAGGCTGCCAATGGCTTGCTGCTTTGCTTTTCTTCCCTATTTTCTACTCCCACTGTAAAAAAAAAAAAAATCAGTGCAAGGGTTTTGCCAGGTCCGTAAATTTGAACAAGACCATCTGAGCTGACTCTCTTAAGAGTTCTTGCAAGTAATTACAAGGTAAAAATGAGAATACTTCACACCTACATTCTCACTGAAAACTTCTCAGCCCTGCTGGCTCCAGGCTTTTAATTGTCAAAAGAGTTCAAGGTTTGGAAAGTTATTGGCATATTCCTAACTAGCATTGTGTCACTATTTGGCACGATTTTTGCTGGGATACCTCCCAACTCTGTGACATAATCAGAGGGTTCTCTACATTACACCATATAGTCAGATGCTCATGTTAGTGTAATATGTTACCATGTTTAATACCATTTGCTATTACTTACACTTAATCAGCTCTGGAACCAGTTAAACCATATAGGAAAAGTAATTTCAGAGGCTTTCAACTGACAGTTTTCTACACAGAACTTGACCTAAAATTACGACCTGAAGTTCGTAAGATGCGGTCTACGTAGGCAATTGCCTCCAAACAAACATTCATAACTCTCCACAACCCTGTGGGAACTGAAAATTCATATGAAAACAGAAAAAAGGGCATAAAGTTAACTCTGTAGAACTGTCTCAACTAGAAAAACTGTCAGAGTTTCCCCTTCTGGCCAGCCTTAATTTACTGCTTCAGCAAGTTTATGCTCCACAATTACTGCAAGCCTCCAGCCACACAGGAATGGCTGAGCACTCCAACATCAACCCCCCTTTAGGTTAAAATCCCAATCTCTTGAGAGATTCACACTAAACTCAACCCAAGGTGCACATTCCCATGCACAGGTTCCCAAACAGACTCACAATTATACCCTTGAACTCACCAAATGAAATGAAAAAAGAAAAAAATACTGGTAAAATTACTAGGTATGCAGGACTTCAAAACACAGGCTGTGACTTGCAAAAATAATTTTTGGATTTCTGGTTTCATTTCTTACAAGATACAAGCAGGGTCCTCTGGGTGCCATCAGCTGGGTACCCAGCACCCCAAACCTCTCATCACTTTTGAAAACCTCCTTATTTACTTTCCTGCCTCTCTATAGGAAAGGACTAGACATTTAAATAAATGACATAATCCTTACTACCATTCCATTCATTCATGCAGGTCACTGTAATTTACTGCCAGGAAAAATAAACTTCTGCAAAATATTCCTCAATGCAAGACATTCAAAAGGCTCAAAGCAGGAGAGGAGGTGAGAGGGCTTCTGACAAATATTTGCTCAAGTGACCACATCATCCATGAACACATTTGCTAGGGGAAAAAAAATGGGCGAAGAAATTTATGGTCAACACGAAACACACCAGGCTGGGACAGGAAAACGAAAAGGGGGTAGAGAAGGGGAACTTTTAACCAGTTTCATTTCAGCAAGGAAAGGTTTTTGGAGCCTGGCAAGCCCCTGCAGGCATCCTGAGCCCTGGGGGAGGTGGCCAGTAAAGAACCACACCATGCAGAGCTCAGCTCACCACAACAACGACACCCATCCCCGGCAGCCGTTGCTGCTGCACCCTCCATAAATTTTGTTTAAACAAGTGTTCAAACAAAAAATGGCTTTGCCAGCCACCCAGCTCACCTCAACCATACCCAGAGCTCGCTCTGACAAAATATTGCCAAGGCTCTGAAAATCTTCACTGGTTTCAGTGGTGACTGCCCAAACTCAAGTGCAGGTGAGCTGGGTGGTTCACAGGCTCTGAAAACTTAAAAGCACAAGGGCTGGTGCTGGGGCTTTGATCTGATGGCATCCTCATCACAAAGGGATCTTTCTCCTCCCCTGCTCCACACAGGCTAGCTCTCCTTGGCATTTTCACAGGGAATGTTTTCCTTTTGTGCCACCCAAGTAGCTGGCACTTGTTTTCTCTTGGATTTGGGTGTTTCTGCAGATTCAGGTGGTCTCAGACAAAACAAGACACTATTTTTAAAGACCATCCAAAACAATGCAATGGATATATTGTTACTCACATAAAACCAATCAAGAACTAGGGAAATTGACATTTTGTCACCATTTAAGTCATATAAGCCCGCACATACAGTGAGATATTCCACAAAGAATCTATGGAGTTGGGCTGTCTGTCACCAGCCAAAAATAGCATACAATAATCATTAATTTTTGCTTTCAGTAATGATTGATCCAAAGTTCTATTCACAGAGCTTGTAATGCTCAGATCACCTCACAAAGGTGGAGGGAGCAAAGCCCATTCAAGACATATTTCAGAAACCATGGTTCAGATCCCTAAAGGTCCTATAGGAAAAGCCACACTGGTTATTTTGGACAGTAATGCCTTCAGAGTCAATAAAATTGCTCACACCCATCCAGGCTAATCAGCAAGACTAGAGGTGAACAGAAATTATTCCTGAGATTTCAAGCTCTAATTTAGCTAACTGCTTAAATAAATATCTCTAAGCCTTATTAAAGTCAACAGGATTTAGGTATTAATAAAGCAACATTATTAAGCCTGTGTTTAATAGTCCTGCGTAATCACAGCTTTGCTACTACTTAAAAATTCACACAGCTGTTTAGGATTTGTCCTCAGGTAAAACACTTCTTCAGAATTTTTATCATCTTGTTTTGGGGACTGCTCAGAGCCCACCCAACAGGCTCCAGTCAGATCTCTGTCAGACTGCTGTGAATGCAAACTGCCTTTCCTGAAGCTCCAGATCTGCTGTAGCTGCAAAGTCAATATCTAGCTTTTCATTATAAAAAAAAAATCATTTCAGCTATAATAATAGGGCTCTAAAGGATTGCTTGACAGTTTTCATAACTGCAGTTATAAAGTCTGTGTTAGTACAATTGTACAAGTAATAATTAAATTGTAATACTAATGATTAAAATTGCATCAGCATGTATTATTTGGTCGTCATGGCAAACTTGTGGGTGGATATTACACATGGATATTACACTTTTTGCCAAGGCAGGGGTAGATTAATCCTACAGGCACAAGTGAGACAGATGAATACATAAAGTGATGAAGCAATTGGCTGTGCAGTGAAATCTTATCTTTGGAGTACCGTGAAATCACCTCCAAAATAAACGTGGAATCTATCAGCTCAGTTCTAAATGCTTCAGTAGAGAAAGTCATTAGTGAAAAACATTGTCCTGCCCTGACAGCTTCACTTACCAACCACGTCGAGGTGGTAGGTGTGGTTGATGGACCCGTACTGGTTCTCCACTATGCACGTGTAGTTCCCCTTGTCCGACGGCACCACGCTCTCCATGATCAGGCTCCAGTGCTGGTTACGGACCTGGGGATGGAACCAGAGAGGTTGGCATCTTCTCAGGCAGAGTTTTACCCTCTCCCCTTCCAAAAGGACTGTTCCCTCAATAATTAATCCTGTGTAATCCACAGTTGGAAGCCTCTTCTGCGCTCGTTTGACGGTTCTGGACACCGAAATGATTTATGATTGATCCGGCTGCAGATTGAAAGCTTTCACACCTGCTATAAATTCACCTGGCCCCTGCTCCAAGCACTGCAGATGTCAGTGCACATTCAGTCCTCCCAGGCTGACCAGGATGGCACCAATTAGCAGCAGTTGTCTTACTGCACTTTAAGTTTCAATCCACTCTGAAGTGAATGCACACCCTCAGGGTATTCCCCATCTGTCTCCAAACAGCCACCTGGTGATATCTACCCATCAGCAATACAGGATGGATATGATCCCCTAACATCCCAGTCTTCATCCTTCCTAAAAGCTCAGTGACACACCTCACGTTTTAGAGAAACTGAGGGGTGATGTTTGGGGTTCCTCCCCCAGACCTCCTGCTGCTCTGGGGTACCACAAGAAATAAATGAATCCTAGAATCATGCTGCCTCTTGAAAACATGCCTGAAAAAAATCCTTATGGAAACAGAGTGTAAGGATATACATTTATCTCACAGAATCCCTCTCAGACAGAATTTATTAAAGGTACTGATTCTGTTCCCATTTGAACTCCAAAGGAGTGCTGGCATTGGTCTCACAGAAAATAGGATCCAGCCCAGAACTGGAAGGATACAGAGCCACCCGGTACATACATATATTTCCTGCATCAGAAACTGGCTCCCAAAATGACCTTTTGCTGGCTATGGACTAATTCCTTGTTTTAGCATTACATTTCTGACAAAGTGCTCAGAAAGCTTAACATTCTCTGTAGCTGCAACGTACAATTCTTCAACTGCAAAGTACATATTTCAGCAAATGGAATAAAACACTATCTGGTACAGTCATTTTAATCAGCCAAATGGAAAGCAGTAATTCAGTGCTGTACACCAGGAAAATTTATGGACCATTCAGTGACGCTTCCAGTAACCATACATTCTTTAAACATCATTACAACCATAGCTATACAATCCTGCATCGTGCCTGACTATTTTGTAGGTCCTTATCCAGCAGGAAAAGCTGCACAGGGCCACATCCCAGTGACAAGAGCACTTGCTGGAGGTAAAAATGCCTTCAGTTCAAAGCTTGGGAGAGAAGTTCTCTCTATAGGCAGCTCCTGGCTTGTCCAGTTCCTCCAGCTAGTAATTATCTCAATAGCTACTATTACCCAGTTGTGGACTAATAATATTAGCTAATGACTGGCCATGTGGGCTTTGAAAAGCAAAGGAAGTGTGGGCAAGGCTCCAGCAGCAGGAGAAGATGCTAAGCTAACATCAGAGAAATGTGACACAGCCTCAAAATCTCCAGCCCAAACTTAAGGCTTCTCTCCTCACCCCTCGTGTTGACAGTCAAACAATTATAATAATTTCATCAAAATGATATCCTGATTTTTCTTCACACTGCGAAGAGATAAAGGATAAGTTTATAGAACTAGAAAGAGTTTGTCAGTGTTATTTTAAGATCTTGTTGTTCTGCTAAGCAACTCTGAAAGTCAAAGTTTGGGTCAGGAAGAACTGCTGTCACAGCTCTTGGTAAATAACACATACAACAGCCACATATTTTGAGTATTTTACTTCTTTGTCATTTATTTTGAAGAACACTTGGTCAAAGTGACCTGAACTTTCTGCCATTAGAAGTCAAAACACATTTCTAGGAATCAGAGCAAGAGTTTTTAACAGATCTGCTGTAAAACAGGAAAGACAGATCATAGTTCCACAAAAGTTAAATAAAAATTGTAAACAAGCTGCAGATGATTAATTTGACAGAAAAACACGAGAAATTGTTCATGTTCAATAAGAAAACATAAATAACTTACAGCCACAAGTGGATGTACTGAATGGCAATATTAAGAAGTATTTGTGCAGTTTCCCTTCTTGTAACTCCATGGACACAGATAATATCTTTATAACAAAACAACAGCTTAGGCCACTTTGGTTTAAGCTAAACAACTGTTGTAGAGGTCCAAAGCAGTTATGACACATTGTCAAACAACTGGATTTATGTCAGGGATCCGGATCCAACAAGATTGTTGGCTTAGTGCTTTGTGGCTACAAGTGCAGCATTGCAAAGTCCAGGAAAAACCCCATTTTCTGCGGATGAGCAGCCTCTTCTCTCCCTGAAGATTTCCAAAGTCAACTTTTCATTCTTAGACATGCAACAGTCCAGCCACATCCCTGCACCCACACAGCTTGAAACACAGGCTTTGGTAACAGGGCCTTTTTAAGTGAAATGCCACATCCCTTAGTGCAGGTTATTTCCTGACTAGTTATGGACACTTCTAGCAAATTACTCACAGCTTCTTTTTTTTGGGGGGGGTGGGGAATCTTCTCCACCAACTTTTTAACCATTCCTCCAATCTCTCCTAACGATTCAATTTTTAAATTGTATTATCAATATCAAATGCATACAAACTGCATTCTTAAGTTATAGCTTGGAGGTGGGAAACAAACTGGAATCAAAATGCCAAAAAATACTGGTCAGAGAACTGGGAAAGGGCAAGGAATTTTTCATAGAAACTTTTTGCTTTTGGAATATCCTGTGAAGAACAATTCTGCTCAGTCTTAACATGTGTATCTTCACTGAAGAGATAATGTCATGAAAAGTTGTCACTTGGATAAAAATAGATCAATTTGAAACTATTTTCAAAGGAAAGAAGGATTAGAAACCAAAATACAACTCCCCACAAAATCAGCACAGCTCAGAGAGCAGTGCAGTGGTACTGCTCAGACCAAAGAACAAGTACAGAACACCTCTGGCAAAGGCCACAGCCCTGTGCAGTTGTTCCCATAATCAGAAATTTTCTTACTCTGTATTTACCTGGCTGAATTTAAATGTGTTTGAGACAACTGCAGTGATGAAGCTTATCCCAATGCATAGGTGAAAACACACACGTGTTAATGCTTAAACAGTAACAGCTGATAGAAGTGCATTTGCTTTCTGGGTGGTGAACAGGAAAGAAAAGGCTCCTGTGGGCTCAGAGAGCATTTAGATTATCAACTCAAAGAAAATATAAAATGCCTCTAAAGGCACAAACAAGAGTTATCATCACTTCAAAAAATCAGAGTAAAAAGGATTTAGGTATTCAATAACTGATCCTGTTCTCTCTATTTTAAGGCGGTTGGGTATATCTTGAAAGATCATAAAAGGATCAATTTTGAAATTCACCACCCAGAATTAGTCACAGTGCAGGAATTCTGCCCTGGAAGCTATCTTGGCCAGCACATACACCCTCCTGCTAGCCTGCCTGAGTGCAAATTGACTCAAGACATTCCCGAGTCCGAGGACAAAGTGCTACAGGCCACTATCTGATTTTGATAAAAACAAGACACCAAGGGATTCCTCAGCTCTCAGCAGGAAAGAGGTGGCTGAAGGGTTACTGGGAAGCTTCATGTTTTCTTTCCTTTCCCTTTGTCTCTCAAGGCTTCAAGGGATGACTGCCTCTTCTGTCAGATACAGCCAGGTTTGGCTCCAGCTATTCTATCCCAAAGTATTGTGAATATCTCCAGCAAGAATGCCTTGCAGAGAGCAACACTCAGATTCAAGACAAGCTCATGTGCAAGATTTACCACGAGCTGCTGTGATACCTGGTTGAGCACAGGCCAGCACTCAGTCCTTCCTGAGGATCCTTCATTAAAAGTTCATTGGAATAGAGGTGTCAAGAAAATACAATTCTCTCTATTCTAGTATAATTTTGCATGAGCCCACAGTGACTTCATCCTGACCCTCTAACAGGATGAGGACACAGCTCAAAGAAAAAAAAAACACCCTGGAGTCTTCACTCTTTAACATTCCATTCACTGGGAACAAGCTTCCATCTTCAAAGATGATTACTCAAAATGACAGAATACAGAATATACATGGATTTGGTTGATTTGACAATGGTAAGTAAATCCTACAAGATAATTTAAAATTTAATGTCTTTCTGAGCAACAAGAGAGTCTGAAATCCTCAGCTGTGTGCCCTCTTTTTTTCCTTTGGACTAAAGTGATGTAAGAAGTTATGATTTAGGATTAGAGGTATAGACTTCACTTATCCAGGTGGCTTTAGGGACAGGCATCTGTGGTTCCTTCCCAGAGTGCATACATACCTAGGAAATCACACACATTTAATACACATAACCAAAAGTTTGATTTGTGCCACTTAATGGGCACAACTCTAAATGATCTCACCCAGGTCCCTAAGACAGACTGGCACAGCCAGTCTGTGCCAGCACAGAGCCCCACAGGAGCTGATTTAGCCCACCAAAGATCCCCCTCCCAAAGCAGACACCAGGTATCTCCATCCTGCCTCTCTAGACACACATTTTCCTTCATGGTCTTCAACAGTGATATCTTCATTTCCCCTTCACCAGATGTAAAGTGTTCAAAATAACAGCCTGGTTACTACCAGAACAGTTACTATTATTTTCCAAGACAGGATTAGTTTGGTTGGGGTTTTTTTTTTTCCTTAATTGGTGCTTTTTTTGTTTTTAAAAAAGCACTGAGAAGGGCAAAAATCACTCAATTGGAGCCAATTCGTTAACACTCCACAGGGTTATGAAAGGCAGAAGGTGTTGCCAGGTGTACACTCATAAGCAACAGAAATTTATGGTGTAAGCAAACATAGATGGAAAAGTCTACTTAGATAATTAGTGCTCATGCGGGGAGACTTTCTGGGCTCTGCTCTCTGCTAACACAAATGTTGGAAAAATTGACACTTTCTACAGTAAATCCAGCTAGGGAGGAAAGGAGACTGAGGCTTGTCCTCCTCTGCACTGGAAAACAGATTTTTTTGCACTGAGCAGGACCTGAATCGACGGCTCACAAAGCAATGGCTCAGCCAAGGCAGCCCCCCAAAACCACTGCAGCCATGGGAGCAAGGCAGTGGGGCAGGACTGGGGGCAGCCCCAGCACCAGAACTGAGCTCTGGCTAGCAAAGAGAGGTAACTGGTGCCTAATGAGCACTGCAAACTGCTGGGAGCAGCTCGGCACAGGCTCCAGGCTGGGGGTTCCAGCTCTGACACGAGGGCACTGCCCCAGAAACTTCTGCCCTTTGGGGAGGAGCTGCCGAGGTGTCGGGGACGTGAGGAAACCGCTGAGGGAAGACTCACACAGGAGGGGAAGGGAAGTCAAAACTGGCAATGCTTGAACAGCAATTTGCCACCAAAGTCACGCATTCCCAGGTCCTTGGAGGAGAGGATCAGATGACCGAATCCTGACTTCTGACCTGACCTAGGCAGATACCACGAGGTTAAAGGTCCGTGCAACAACACACAGAGCGAGCTGGCCTCCCTAAAACTCTCTCTTAATCAGTAACCACCAACTCAGAATAAGACATCTAATCTGAAGCTATTTAAAATTCAAACAAACCCTTCCAAGTAATTGCTGTTACTTTCCCTCAAATTCTTCTTCCCATTTCAGTTTCACAGGCCATAAACTCTATAGAAAATAATAACTTTTGACTTCCAAGGCTTCCTTTACTAAACTGCCTTACAGTCACCAAAGTGGATGGTCATGTTTTTAACAATGCAGCCAAAAATGAATAGAGCAAAACAGTCTTAATCTGCTTTGCTAAGTCAGTCTTTAGTTTTCCAAATAGGTCTCTATAAATAATCCTTAGCTGCACTGCTAGGCAAGAAGCTTGAATTTCAGAAAAAAAAATAAATATAGAATTAGTGCTCAGTAACCGCCAAAGAAACCACCCACCCTTCCCCAGAAGAAAACAACCACCTCTTTTTGCTTCCACGTTTGATCCAAGGCCATTAAAAGATTTTTCTGTTGACTTCAGCAAGTTTTTGGTGGGTTTTTTTTTTTACTACTTTGGTCAAGAACAGAAATCACAAAAAGCCATCGTGATCCCTTACCTTGTACCCGCCGATGCGATGCTCCTGCTTGAACTCCTTCCCGTTTTTGAGCCAGCGCATGGTCGGCGTTGGGTTTCCCATGGCCGGGCAGCGGAACTTGACGGTGTTGGCGGCCGGCACCGCGTGCAGCCTCTTCTCCATCTTGTCCGTGTGTGTCCAGTAAGGCGCCCCTGTTCCGAAGGGACACATCCAGAAACGTCAGCGCTTGGAAACTCAGCTCCCCCCACAGCCCCTTCCACCGGCGTAAAGCGCCGCACGGAGCCGTTTTAAGCAGAGTTTAAAAAGAGTACAGGGCCGGAGATTAACGCTGCAAGTGTCAGCCAGGGTTTTGCAAACGGCTCAGTCTGCTGGTCTGGGTGTTTAATTTGTGACAAAATTCCAATAATTAACCATAGACAACCTTTGTTTTGCGTACGTCAAATAAGACACAGGGACCGGGTTTTCATCAGATACTTTTGACCTCGAGCTGAGTTACTGCGATGGCTCAAACTCAGAATTTTTGGCCCTCAGCTGTGAAGCCAGACAGACCAAGACAGAAGATGCTTGGAAGCATCAGCCTTCTCCTCTCCCCTTCTCTGAGAAGGGGGATAAAAACACCTAAAGCCTGCAGTATGTGATGCCAAGGTCAGCAGTGCTGCTACTGCTGTAGAAATCACTGAAATGTATTTACAAATGGAACGTATTTCTGAAATCTTAACTCAAGTGGAGGAAACCAAATGAGTAAATGTGGATCAGCAAAAAGCATTTATCATTTTGGAGGGGTTTCCCACACTAAGGAGCCGCTTGAAGTCCAAAGGGTCAGTGACATCCAGAAAGATGGCAGAAAATCAGAGTACCTCTCTCTCAACACACATTTTCTGAGGGTGATCACTTTTCCCAGCCCCTGACATGGCTCTCCTGGCTCTCTCTCACTCCTTGCCATGTCCTGGCCCAGCCTCTGCCCACATGAACACCATGAGAAGCACATTTGTCATGCACCATAGAGGAAACACAGCAGAACAAAATTTACAACTGCCCATATGTTTTTACCCTCACAGAAGTCAACTTGGATACACAGACCCAAAGACAAGGTTATCCCATGTTCTGGATCCTTGCACCACTTCATCTACATTTCTCAACAACTTCATGGCATTGCTTCAGTCGTCCCACCATAACAGGTTTTTTTTTTTAAAGTTAAAGATTCAAGATCTGTTTAACAGTAGGAAACATTAATTTCTTTTACAATGGAGTTTTCCTGAAGCAAATCAGATTAGCGTGGAATTTTTAGGACTAGCGGGGTCCAGAAAAATAACTCCATTTCTCTCAGCCCTGTTTCATTTCCTTCATTAACAGGCCAACACTCCACTATAAATAAATTCTTCCGTTCCTCAAATATTTATAGCAGTTCTTACAATCAGTGCAAACTCAGAAATCCTGTTGCCCCCCTCTCTAAATAAAAATACAGCTGGACAGAAAATACAGGAATAAATCCTTTAACAAAGTCTCTCTCAGTATAAAGAAAACATTCTAAAAGCAAGACCTATAATGATGCTATGAACGATAAGTGTTTGGTTTGGGTTTTTTTGCCCGAAGTGGCAATTAGTGTTAAAATTAATGAAGTAGAAAAGCAAAGCAAATTTGTGCATGTAATCAAAATAAAAAATCAAGTAACTATTGAAAATTTAACTATAACACTAAGAAATTGTTACACAGACTAAAGTGAATTAGGGATGCAAGGAAAATCACTGTTAACATTATTTGCTAAAAGCAGGATCACATTAAAACAACAGAAGACTTTAAACAAAGCCAACCAGAGGAATTAACTGCTACAAGCAAAGGCTAAATTACATTACAAGTACACCAGGCAAAGGCAGAATTACATGCTGGTACTGAGGGATTAAAAAGCTCTTTTCCCTGGACTGCTAAAAAGTCTTTCACAAGGCAACCACTGCTGAGTAGCCCCCACAAAGTCAAAGCAAACTGAGGCATTTCAAAGACAATCAACCATCCAAACCAGTTGTATCAGCAACCCAGCCAGAGCAGAGTGCTGGCTTTAGCCTCCAGATGGGTTCTGCCAACCCAGCAGCTCTGCAGCAGCATGGTGGTCACTTCTCATCAATCCACCACACGGACCTGCCTCGCATCTACAGAGCACAGAGGGCTCCTGTGCAGCCACTGCCGAGCACAGCCTCTGAGCCACGAGCCCCAGAGCTCACCCAAGGCAAAGCTGCCCTGCAGCCCAGGGGCTGGAAGGGCCAAGCCCTGGGAAGCTCCATCAGGCTGCGGGCTGGGATCAGGGAACTGGAGTCGGTCAGGATGCAGCCACCAGCAGCTCCCCAAACACAGCTGCTTCACACAGCCAGGTTTGTACTGTTACAGTGCAGAAGAAAACTCTGGTTTTCTTGAAAATAACCATCCTTTCCATCAACAATCTGCTCCTGGACAAGCTCCAATACAGCAAATGCAGAGAGGGAAATCTCTGACAGAGATGGGTGCAGAAAAGGGGCCAGGCAGATGTGGGCAGGAATGAAGAGAAGTGGCTCAGTTTTGTCCCACAGAAGGGGAAAGGAAACACCTCAGAATGAGAGAAAGGTCTGTTTGGAAAGCTTCCCCTCACACAACCCTCAGCATAATCTGCAATGCTCCTAAATTACACGTCAGCTTGGAGAAAAACATGCAGACATCACATATGGAAAGCACCATCTGAAAATGCTTCAAGACATCCTACATTTTTCATTATTGGCAGCTCCTCAGCATGTTCAAGGAAAAGAGGAAAAGGCAGCAACATCCACAAACCATCACACTTGCCCTCAAATTGTGCTTTCACCCAATGATTGATCTGATTAACACACAGCATTCTTCTTTATAGATTAAATCATCATAACCGAAAACACCTTTTAGTGCTTCTGTTTGTCTCGAGAGGAAAAACACCCAGCTCCACTAAAACCGATAATGAACATCATTAATGAGTAGATAGCACCAGGTGCTGACTGCCCTCTTGGGCCATGTCCATCACATCCCATCACTGCTACCAGGACAGGTAAAGTGGTGGCACCACTGCTAAAAGTTCACAGTAAGCACAGGGCAGGCTCCAGCATGAAGCAGTAAGGAGCAGCAGGGGAACGGGTGGGAACTCCTGATTGCTATTAGAGTTCTCATTAGTGAAGAAAATATCCTGCTGACCCACACTGCACAGACATTACATCTAATCAGCCAAATCTCCTGCATGTGAAATTGAAATTAGGAAGCCCAGGGGACCACTTCACTTCAGGACTCTTCAGTTTTTATTTGGACTTATCTAACACAAAGAAACACAAAAGTAGTCGACTCCAAGCCTGCCTGACAAGCACCTCAAGCAGGCAATAGAGCACCGTAAGTGACCACATCAAACCCCTCCAGGGCCTTCAGTACTATTGTATTTGACCTTTAATTAAAAAACACTTCTAGGCAACATCCAATTTTTGCTGCTCCCCTGAGTGGGTTTCCACTCTACAGGATTTGATGAATTTGAACCTTGTTTCATCCTTTCTGAAACTCTTCAAGGCATGAAAGGAACAGCATGTGGATTACATTTAGATAGTTTTTGTTCTTGGTGCCAATTTACCATTGCTTGGCCCAGAAGAAATTGTTTAAAGAAGAAAAAAAAAGTCCTAAAGCCTCCAGTTACCTGACCAGAATTCAAGGCAGAGCAGCAGCATCTTCAGGGCTACCCAGAGGTCCACAGAATAAATTAGTTGGTGGACTTGATTGCCACCACCACGACAGCTGCTGCCTTGCCAGCATCAGGTCAGGATTATAGAAATCCCTCAAATTAGGGCTACCTCTCAAAATCACAAAGAGGACAGGGCAGTAAGTGCCAGCAATGTCTTTTCCACTGCTGCCAGAATGATGATCAGCACCTAAGTTTGTAAAAGCAAGTCCTTAGAGATGACCCTCCAAAAACCAAGCTAAGGCCCATCTTCAGGGTAACAAAGGGGAAAGCTTGAGTTGCCAACAAAACCATTTTGTGGAGAAAGGGGACTGTTCTGCAGTGGAACCAATCCTGCACCTTCCCCACGAGCACTAATCCCTTCAACAAAAGCTGGAAGTAATAAAAAGCTATTCAGGATGCAGTCTGGAACAAATCTACCACAGTGTTTTTTCAGACAGTTAAAGTATCTGTCAAGCTGAAGGGACAGCAAATGCAGAGTGAAATCTGCTCTGCGTGCCTCTTACTGAAAAATACACACAGGGCAGTGGTCAAATGCACATGGGTACACACCAGTGCCCTCCTCTCCCAAGGAGGAGCTGCTCCTCACATCTACTGAGTCACCTACAGCCTCCACTGACTTCAAGAGCAATAGTATTTTCTGGGCAGCCTTGAAAATTACACTAGATTTCTTTAGCAGCCTCTCCACCTGTATTTGGAAATCTTGGCCTCTGAAATACGTATTTGCAACAGAAGCAAAGAAAAGAAAACGGCTTAAAAGAATACTTAGCAGTGTAAATAAAACAGCTCTAAAAGGTTTGTTTTAGTTTTAAGTATGCAGGAATGAGAATGCCAAGGTTCAGCTTCCTGTTGAAGGCACTACAGCCATTTCCTGCCTCATCTCATCATAATTAACATGCCAAGACAGCTGGACTTTATCAGAATTGTTTCATCAAAAAGCAACAACCTTTGAAGACTATGGCCTTTTGTTTCCATCAGTAAAGACATAACCAAGCCAATTTCCATTGTTTATCCTTAATGATCACAGCTATAATTTGTATGTAAATTATCAGTTAAATAATTTGAGATCTGCAAAGCTCAAACCATGATTGAGGAAACATTAAAAGACTTCTGTAAAAGAGCAGCAGCCAGGGACTTTGGTGAGGTCATGGACTTCCCCAGGCTCAACATCCCATAGGCAGGGAAGGTAAAGGGCATTTGGCCATTGTGTACCACTGCCTGCCCCACAGAACACACAGCTCCTGGTTCACTCCTCCATCTGCCTTGTAACACACCATCTTCAACTAGATGTGGCCTCTTGGATGTGACAGAAAATTTGGGAGAGGAAAAGAAGGCTTACAAGGCACTAGGCACACCACACCAAGTCCCACCCCTGACCTTCACACATAACTTGCTAAATCCCAACCCTCTTTCAGCAGCCTTGTATTGATCAAGGGAGTTACTGTGATGCAACTTTTCACTGAACACAGAATACCTGGAGGGACACGGTGCCGCGACCCTTCAGTCATCGTCCTGCTTCCAGCTCAGACCCCGAGAGGCTGTGCTGCTCCCTCAGCAGACAGTGGGCACCTTTTAAAGAGCAATCCAACAAGGAGTTGCTCAAGGAACGCTCTGCTCAGGCCCAAATCTGTCTCTTGCAGTTTCCTCCCTTCCACCTCCACGGCTGCGCTTTCCCCGCCATCCGCGATGTTTCAACGTTCGCGCTCGAGAGGCATCTTTCACTCGGAGCAGGGAAAGTGTGCCTGGCCTTGCTGCAGCACTCACCCTGTCCCAGCAGATGGACACTGTCAAGGGCCTTTCACCAGCTCCCCAATCAAGATTGATTAACAGCAGCTTAAAATGATAGCTCGTTTCACAAGAACGTCATTAGTGCAACCGCTGGGCACAGCTCCCTGTCGCTGGAAGGGCAGGAATCCTTCTGAGGCCACTACAGAGCACAGCTGCCTTGAGACCAGGTCTTTTACTTATTACAAAAGCCATTTCTGCTCACAATGGATCACCAAAGCCACCTCTGCAGAGCAGAAGCACAACTGCCACCGAAAATATCGCAAGCTTTTCTGACCAACACCAGCAAAGCTTTAAGGAACAGCAAACAGCAGAAATGTTTCCTAAAAGGAATTTCTAACCATGGCTCCATTTCAGGGCAGCGCTAACACTGCCTGGATTGGTGGGTTTTGCCTAGACAAGCTCTTTTAAAAGCAGTGTCCCTTTTCCAAGCTCTCCAATTCTCTTTGCCACTGCATTCCTCTGTGAGGGCAGCCCCCAGCTGCCTGATCTCAGCCCTTCCAGAGGCACCTGTGCATCAGCCCAGGGTTAATCACACTAACAGATGGCAGAGGCCAAACAGGCAGCTAGGAACTTATATCACTTTAAATAGCATCTTATGTTTCACAGCTTCAGAGCAGGGGCAGCCGCACACAAAAGGCACTAACCAGGGGAGCCGAAATCAGGCTCGTGCTTTATCACCTGAACAAGAGCTCCGAGCTGCAGGGCAGCTGCCAGCTCCTGAGCAGCAAATACTCTCCCTGCCCACTGTGGGTGCTGCTCACTGGCATCTCCCCCAAAGGATTTCTGTGCTCTGTGTTATTGACTTTACCAGGCACCAGTGACAGCAAACCACCAGTCACCGAGGGGGTTCTGCAACTCTGCACGGTGGCACAAGGAGCCAATATGAATTTTACACACTTTTTTTATTTTTCCTCTTAGAGAGTGCTCTATTTAGAGCTTATTAATAGCTTTACGAATTCTCTAAAGGGGACGAAGTTTAATGCATTTAGATAGGTTTAAGATTCTCTTAGCCCATTTTCATCATGCATAAGTAACATAAAATGTGGGTTTAGCACTGAATAGCCTTCTCTGCAACAAACCTTAAGGTCCCTTGCAGACAAAAGAACCTCATTGTCTCCCAATTCATTCTCCCAGGGGTGATTTCTGCTGAGATTCGGGATGGAAGGATTTTCCTCATTACAACTTAATTTTTTTTAAAGTTTTCATACCCCCTTTTAACAAAATGAGACAGAGCTTTGTTCCTTCTGTTGGATTTCTGCTCAGGTTCAAGAAAAGTTAGTTCATCTGTGACAGTCTAAACCAGACAAAGACTGAACTTCGATTTGGGGAAGAAGGAAACTGCAGAAATTGCCAGGAAGAAGGGAAAAAGAAAGTACAGACCAGAAAAGCAGGTTCAAAAGAATATTAGTTTATTTTTATTTTTCTTTTCCAAGTTACGAGCTACAGAGCTGAAGCAGAAAACAGAGGAGGACAAAGACACCACTATTTGACAGTACATGCAGTTAACAACCAAGAAGCTCTGAAGACAGGAGTGCAAAAGATGGGACATAATTTTCCATGTGGATCTTGCTAGCGACTTCTGGCAGTTCACTGTTACTTACTCATCTGGTTGTTGTCATTCACAAAGTCCTCGGACCCATCATTGTCATCTTCATCATCCCCAGAGGAAAGAGCATCTGCACATTAAAAACAACCAAGTCTGTTTAAACCAGCCTGTTGTTTTTTTACAGACAAATAAATTGATAAGCTACATCTTAGATTGTATATCAAGAAGAACAAGTGTTTATGTTAGTTGTGCAGAAGCTAGAGAAAAAGAAAATCCAGCCACAAAACGTGCTATTTCCATGTAAAATTGTAACAGAACTAGCTAATAGTCCTGAAGTGCTACAGAGTTTCCCAAGGGAGTTTGCTAATTGCAAAAATCTCTTTCGCTTAATATTTCAACTTCTGATAAAGAAATGCAGTTGAACAGAACTGAGCAGCTCCAGAACAGTTAACCTCTAAACTTGAAGATGTAGAACACACGCTTTCGTCTTCTGATGCAGGGGGCAAAATCCTGTATTCTTTCTACTGGCTTTATCATCATCACAGCAACTCTGTGTAATTTAATCCTGTCAGAGTGGCATAAAACAGAGAGCTCTACAGCAGCTGTTAATCACTGTAGAGCCCATGCAGCAAAAAGGAGTAGATACAAACTGAGCCCATTTCAGGGTGAGGACAAGGAGAAAAATCCCCAAAACGGCCACAGAACTCATCTTAACTCACTGTGTCCAAGTGGACTGTTTCATGTTAGGTCATAATCTGTGTCTTAACATCATATTTTACAGCTTCTGCATGCAAAAACCTGTGTTTGACTCACTCACCTGTAACATTTACAATGAAGTACAGAGTATCACTGTCTAGGGTCCTAACAGCAGTGCAAGCATAGAGGCCCGAATCTCTGGCTGTGGCATCCTTAATTTGTAAGTACTCCCCAATAATCACTGTCCTATTGTCGGGCCCCAAAGGGAGCCCATCCTTAGTCCAACTGATCATGACGGCGTCTCTCAATTGACAGCGCAACTCAAGCGTCTCTCCTGGAAGTGCTGAGTAAACATCTGGCTGAGAGATTTGGTATTTGGTTGGCGGCTCTGCAAAGGTGGAAGGAAAGGAGGAAAAAATAGAAGAAAGAGAAGGGAAAGGAGAGAATTTCCAACACAGGTCAGTGAAGGCCCTTTTCATCCACGGAAATCAAGTTACGTTAAACAAAAAAAAAAGTTTCATCCAGATTAGCCCAGCATTCTGTTGTAAAACTGAACCGCATGCAGGTTATTTTCAAGAAGTTCACCACAAGTAAAGCTCAGGCACTTTTGATCAGTGTCTTGGCATGTCCCTTGTCCCCAGCACCCAACACATTACTCCTCTCATTGGCCACAGAGAGCAGGGGACAATGAGGGCTGCAGAACCTGGAGGCTTCAAAGGACTTGAAGGAGCAGGAGGGGTTCAAAAGGCAAATTCTGTTTTCTGTCTTAGCATTTGGATCCACAATTCAAATGAATAATTATCTTTCCTCATTGGATTTTAAGTTGCTTTTTAATTTTTAAAACCTGGGAAGTGCTGTTTTGAAAGAAAACGATGCCCAAAGCCCCCTTCACTTACTAAGGCAATGAACATGAGTTCCTACACACAGTATATATGATGCCTTTTATTTTTCTCCCTTTGCCCATCACGAAGTCTCTACATTTGCCTTCTACACTACCAGCACTTCTCTCCATGACAGCAACTTTTTCCTTTAAATTCTTTTTTGCTTCATTATTTATTTCCCAACCTCTCCCAGGTGGAATACAGCAGAAACCCAGGAGCACAAGCGAAGCTTTCGAAGTCGAAGTATGCGCAGAAGCTCCAAACGAAACGGCTCATCCTTCAGCTCCCTTTTGTAATCCAGTAACACAAAGAATGTCAAACAACAGTCTTTTTCCAAAAAAAATCCTTGGAAAACTACATCTGCCTGTAGTTACTAGAGCTTCATGCCCCCCTTGCAGGGCCAGCTCTCAGCAGGGGGAAAGGAACTGCAGCCCTGGGCACTCCAGGACTGTCTCCACAGTGCAGGATGAGCTCAGGCTGTGCCACGTACAGGCACTGCTTCTGGAGCTGGTTTCTCCCCTTCCACCACACTAGCCCTCTCCCAAGGGCAGCAGGAATGGTAAATAAAGGAAAGAAGCCCAGAGGCATCTTCTGTTTGCTCATGGGGAGGGTCAGAGCACACAGACAGCTGCTCCCCGCGCACCCCGGACACGTCCTGCCCTGTGTGTGCACCTAGGAATAAACAAAACACCTCTCTCTCTGCTTGGGACTCTGAGGGAGGACTAAAATGCGGCTCTCTGATGTCCACACTTCCTTCTAAGAATGCCAAAACCCTGAAACCAGTGCTCCTCATCCTTGGGTTGGCATTTTTTGCCCCACGCTTGCAGCGGGGAAGCCTGAAACAAGCAGCACGTCTGGGCAGGCTGTAGATGGGAGTCTGGAAATGCTGAAGTTCTGTCAGTAGCTGAGTTCTGTGCAGCCCTGCAAGGAGCAGGGAGTTGGATTTAATGGTCCCCATGGGTCCCTTCCAACTCAAAATATGATTCTGTGAGCACCAGAAGGGTCCAGCACGTTGAGGGACTCATGCATTTGGATATCAGATTCTACTGATGGACTTGCAGACCCAATTTCTCCCCCACTCATCCTGCAATCCTGTCATTACAGGAATGTGCCCTATCAAAGCTTCTCCTGCCTTTTTCATTAGGGCAAACATGTTCTCTCAAAGAACAGACTGGACACACACATCACACCAAGGTGGCACATGAAACCCATCCCAACACGACCAGTTACAGAGACTGTAAAGCTTCTTGGATTTAGATTTTATAACAAGGTCTCTCAACTATCTAGCGTGCAGAGTTCCATCTTAAGAGTCTAGGACAGGCTCCAATACAGATTTATACCCCTTATAAACTAATTCAGTCTTGCTGATACAGTCACGAACCCACAGATCTGCAATGCAGGTGTTTCACTGAGTGCTACATTATGCTCTTAGAAATTGAATTTCCAGAAGGAGCATGGGCTCCTTTCTACATATATTTCATCACAGTAATGAGTGTTTGAGTTTGAGAATTTTTTTAAATTAGATTTCACTGTCAAATAAAAAAGGTACCTGAAGCCAGTTACCTAATTTACTTTGAAGTTAGACTTCTTTGTAACGCTCTACCTGCAAAGAAAATTTATTTTACAGAGTTTACACTGTGCCAACAATATAGTGGAGTCTAAAAATGTCTTTTTTAAGTGCCACTTTGGGCCATGAAACCTCAGCCCTCCTTTAAGTGTATTAAAATCTTCTGCTGAATAGTGCCAGGAAACTCACAGGATGAGCCCACACACAATTAAAAGGAAATTAAAATGAAAATAATTTTTTAACATCCCATCCCTGATTTCATCTCTTTTTAAACTACTAACCCCAAATTTGCACGGAGTCTTTCAACACAAATCCAAATCCAAATTTGAGAACAGTAATTTATTTCAAAATTACAATTTAAAGAAATTCCTTTTACAAAGAAAATCGCTAGTACACTAAAAAAAAACAAGCTTCAAACAGGTATTAGCATTTGGTATATATTATCCTCCTCCATTTTTTTCTCTCTAGAGTATCAGGGAAGACACAGCAAAGTGTTGTCATGATATAATGAAGTCATGTTTGGAAATTGTGAGTTATTTCAGGTAAGCCTTTGTGTTGCCAAACTAGAATGTAGCAGCACTTAAGACTGTCACTTTTTATAATGTTTGCCTATAAACTTTTTTCCAGTGTGGGTTTGAAATGGTGCCCAAAAGCAAACAGAGAACAGGTGGGATTCTGAGGCACGAATCCACCCAACAGCTTCACTGCAAAAATCAACCAGTTCAAAGTGTTCAGAAATTCCCAGCAGCACATAAACAACCTATGCTGCAAAGTTAACTCTCCCTGGGACACTACACAAGGATTTTTGCACTGCTCTTTAATTTAGGGACAATTTTGAACTCGTGTCCATGCTGTACCATCAAACCAATGGCTCCCCAGGGGCTGACAGCAGATCCTTTCCCTGCTCCCCAGGCAAGGCTTGATGGTCTGCTATCACATCCAGCTCTGCCTTGGAACTGGATCCTCAGCCTTCACCAGAGGATGGTGTGAACCAGCCCTTGCTGGGTTTGTCAGGTTAGATGTAAAGAAGATTTTACAATGAGGGTGGCACTGGAACAGGTTGCCCAGAGAGGCGGCTGATGTCCCATCCCTGGAAACTTTTAAGGCCAGGCTGGACAGGGCTCTGAGCAGTCTGGTCTGGCTGAAGATGTCCCAGCTCATTGCAGGGAGGTTGGACAAGATGGCCTTTAAAGGTCTCTTCCAATCCAAACCATTCCTTGATTCTAAGGAGGCACAAGATTCCTTTTAAGCAGATCCTGCAAATCCTGTAACTGTGGCACTGGTGCCTCCTGCAAAGGGGCACTCCCTGACATCAACTGCACCTGTCGTCACCCCTTGGGACACCAAACAAGCAACAAGGCACATGCAGAATGACTCTGGGTGTTCTTAAACACTGCAGGACAGGGGACACTGCTTTTTTCTGCCATCTTCTGCTCTCTGCTACATCCTTATTTGTAACAGTGGTGCACATAACGTATTTAAACTTTATAGGTGGAGCTGTTGAACAATAGTGCCATGGAAAACCAAGCTGCTGTTAAATAAACAGCTGTGAACTTTTTCTGTGCCTGCTCCTACAGCCTCACAGCATGGTTTATGCCATCCAGCCATCAAGTGGAGTAAAGACTGTTTGTATAAAAGCCATGACCACACAATAGAGGACTGGGGACACTCTGACTGCTCTATTTCAGATTATTAAGATACACAATTGTATTCCAAATCATGTTTCTGTTCCAGATTCGGTCACTGAGAGATTTATACTTCCTTAGGTTTTAAATTATTATTAATATTATTCTCCATTTAATAAAATGTTAACAAAGAGCTGCTTATCTTAAGTCTGAAGTCATTTAGTTACTTAGTTACAGAGCCAAATAATGAAACGATCAGCTAATAGCTAACCCCAGCAAAGATTCTCACACAACTCTCCAGAACACAAAAGCCTCAGACCCCATCAAGCCACTTTCACTTCAAAAGGCTTTAGTAAATAACTAAACACTCACCACAGTGTGCCCAGAAGGGTCAACAGACCTGACCTGTCAAGAATCCAAGAGGTTCATTGCAAAATTGAATGTCCCCACAGGGAACTCCAGGCTGCCAACCACCACCACTGCTGCTTCTCCTACCCCTCCTCGTGGTTTTCCTGTCATTGAGGGAAGCCCAGCAAGACCACACTGGATGAACAACATGGAATGGGGATGTCACATAGGTCTCATGACTTTGCAAGCCAAGCCCAAGGCTTTGGGCTCTCTCTAGGAGGCAGCCCAGGTATCACCAGTCAGGTGTGCAGCCTCCCCTCCCACCTCCCAGGGACAAGCTGATGGGATTCTCCCTTAATTTAAGCCGGAAGATCAATACTGAGAGTATCTCCACGCCCTCTCCTGACAATGGATGATAAAACCAGCCAGCAAAAGACACCAGTTTAAGAATGCAGAGAGTCATTCCTGGCCATGGTGACCATCTCCCATTAGCCAACAGCAAAACAAAGGCTCCTTAGACAAAGGGGCACAAAACAGAGTTTGCAATTCATCCATCAGCTGCTCCAAAGCCACTGGATTCCTGCTGTCCCATTTGTACTGCTACTGTCAGCCAGCTGCCAGCTCTGCCTCTGCCAGGCACCATCAGGAAGTCTCTGTTCTGATAAAACACTTTCCCTTCCAAATTGCTACAGCTCCTCCCATAACTTTAAAACACCTGAAGTTTTTTGTTTTGTTTTTACTCCCTTGTCCCTGAACAAGACTCCAAAGAGCACGAATCATTTTGCCCCATCTAATGTATAAAAACATTAGTTGCTCAAATCTGATGAAAAAGATCTGGGCTGTGTAGAAAAGCTGCAAACACAAAACTTGAAAGAGCTATCCATGATAGCTACAAACATAAATGTGTGGCAGATTCTAAGTCTTTACTTGTGCCTTCAACAGAAACTCCTGGGCTGCTCTATTTGATAGACTTTCGTGAAACAAAGTGCCAGATTCTCCAAAACAAGTTTTTCCTGGCATGTTCGTTAGTATTGTTATCCTTATAGAATAAGGATGTAATTGTCTGACGGGTAAAGAGATGAAACTAGAAAAGAAAAAAAAGAAAAAAAAAAATTATGTAAGGAACAGGAATAACCCTCTTGCCCTGGAAATGAACATTTGCAACATAAAGTTGCCACATCATACGTGGCTGGTGCTCCAGCAAGTGCAGAGCTTCCAGCCACACTGACCTGCTGGAGCTTGGACCTCCACACCATGTCAATTCCTATTGAGTGCTACACATACTAAAACCATCTAAAAAAAAGTGAATCTCCTCCAATTGCAATAATTTGCCAATGTCATCATGGGTAAGGGAAAATATTACACTACACTATATCTTGTTTTCCTAAGCTTTGAAGGCTTAGAAAAATAAAAAATTCTGGTGAGCAATAAAGCGTTTTGCCGCTTGCCGGACTCCTTGGACAAGAAAAAAACCTCTGCATGGGCACCCAAAAATTATCCCCGTGTGCTTATACACCATCTGTCTTAGGTCATACTCCTTGGCAGCAGGTGACAGTCCCCAAGCAGCATTTGGCCCTGGCTACAGCCACCCAGGCCCATCACACCCAGCAGAGGAGAGCAGTGGGACCAAACCTGGTGAGGATGGTCCCCTGCTGCATTGGCTGACATGGGGTGAGGGACATGAAAAATTTCATCAGGGCTTTGATAGCTGCCAAGCAGCTGGGTGGATGTGTCTCACTCACCCAGGCTTAAGGAAAGATTCATTCCCAAAGAAAAAGGAATTATACTTGTCTAGGCTTTGTTCAGAGATTAAAAATTCCTACAACTGGCAGCCTGCTTGCTCCTACCTGTCTTTATAGACGTGATTGTTGAGTTACGGCTGCACCGCCGCGCAACCTGCGTCAAAAGCGCCAAGGATCACATGCTCGTGGGCTTGGCCGTGTGCTCTGTGCTGCTGAAGCCAGGCCAGGGAGGACTCAGAGCGTGCCAAGTTCAAAGCAAAAAGCAAAGAGACCAGCGAGGCCACCTCCTGCTGCTGGGAGCTGCCCTGCCACTTCTTCCTGTTTGTCCCCTTTCCGCAGGGTCCGCTCCTTGCGGGATGAAGAGTTCTTTACAGAGCAGCACCACAGCACCGATCTCCAGAAACAGGAAAGCACCAGGATGGTTTCTGCGTGAAGACTTGGCAACCACAGAGGGAAAGAGCACCCCCAACCTTGAGAAGCCACATCCAACCCCCTAAAATTCACTGTGCTGCCTTTTGGAATTCCATCAGTTTGATGAGAAACTAAAGGCCATCTTCAGGATGTGAATGCTTGGTTCCAGGCACCAAACCTTGACCATTTTTGTTCAAGTCATAAACTCCACCATCTGCCTGAAGTAACAGAGTTAGAGTCTCTCTGCTAAGTGAACTGAGGAGTACAACAAACCTAACACACATGTAACACAATCTCAAAAATAATTAACTGCTCTTCAAACTCATTACAGAAGAGTCTTCTCATGTAATCTATTATACAATACAAAGGGGAAATGAATCACGTTTTGCCAGAATCTCAAATGAAAAGCTGAAAAAAAAAATTAATCTTCTCTTTCTAAAAAAGCAGAATTTGAAACTAGGAACATTTTCTTATTGTTTCTTCTTTCAGCAAGAGCAGAACTTTAAATCTCCCTGACTGAATTCTGCACGTAACCAAGTGGCTAAGCAATTAAACCAGCTCCTGTTGTTCAACCCAGCCTCAAATTCTGCTTGGGAAAGGCTCCATAACAAGATATATGGCCTTGGGAAAGCGCACGAGCACGTATATTTGGTTGCAAAAGGTTTTTCTTGGGTTTAGTATTTTCTTCCATCTATTCCAATCTGTAGCTCCTTTTCAGGTTCTTTATTTGCATTTCAAGAGCAACATAAAACCTGAACAGAACGTAGCATAGATCCAAACATAAAAACAGAACCTTTTTCTTCCAGGTTTGCCAAAGTCCATGCTCAAGACTATTACTGCTCAATGTGCAAAAGAAATAAATTACAACTGGGAGGTTAAAAATTGCACAATTCAATGCTGCAGTGTTAGTTCTGGATGCAGAGAACATCTATTCAGATTCCCTACAAGCAAGTCAGCAGTTGTTTCTTTTGTACACGGTCCCATTTTTACTTGACTATACAAATCCTCTTAATTTTAGCAGCTCGTCTGGAAGTCTCATCTTGCCTGTTCCCCTGAAATTCATCTCCCCCCACTTCCTAAAGCGGGATTTGAAAATAGTCACTGGAAACAATATCCCCAAAACATCCTCTCAGCACTTTTGAGAGTCTCATCCACAACAGACATGGATATAAACCACGGGATATTCTCCAAACACTTCAAAGCCTCAAGGCATACCAGGCTCCCTTTCAACCGAGAGCAATATTTAGGCAAGAGGCATCACAGCTTGTTTAATTCCAGCTCCACACAGAGGGCAGTCTCCAGTGGGGACAAAGAAAGAGCAGCACAAGCCCTGAAGTGAGAAGCCAGTCTGGCTACCTGCCCTCCCAGGTGGCACACAACCACTCTCACAATGCTTCACCTGAACTTGCACACACGTCCCTCACTCCTGACGGTACCAGTGGCTCCTGGGCACTTTGCCATACTAATGGAAGACGGTTCAGCTGCTTCTGAATTGCTAGAAGAGCCATTACTGAGCTGTGGTTCACTGCAGATTTATTAGAGAGTCTCCATGTTAATGCTGCACAACTGAAATACCTGTGCTACCCTGCTGAGTAAACAATATCAGGGAAATCTAGGTACTTCGACACTGCAGTATCTCAACAGCACTATTTTTCATGAATAAACAATGTTTAACAGAACCACGCTCAAGAAGTACTCAAAATTTGAACTGGGTGTTTAAAATTATTTTCAAGAATTGTTGGGTGGCGTTCAGAATTAGAAGTCCTATTACTTTCCTTGAAACAAATTAAATATTGCAACACAGAGCCACCGAGCAGGGCGCTTCCCAAAGCTGCAAAGCCAGTCTCCCCAGAGCAGGTTCTGCTCCTGCCCAGCAGCAGCTCCTGCCAGCAGCTCACCTTTCCACACAGCCCATCCTAAAGGAAGCGTAGCATGAGTTTTTCTACCTTTTTACAGTTTAAAAACTCAGTTGTTGCATGGTGTTCTGATCCATTTCTGTCCATCCAACCACAATGGAACCTCCTACAGCCTTGCCCTGGTGGGTGCAGCCCACCAAGGCATCCCCAGCCACAGCATCCCACTCCAACTCCACTCAGAAACAGCCACAAGTCCCCTGGGAGAAAGCCTCAGGTGTCACAAAACTCTTTTCCTACCTTTTCCTTCCGTGAAACAAAACTTTACTCAAATTAGAACAGCTAAGAGAGGGAAAAAAAAATACAACCAAACTATGGTTTTCTCATCCTCAACCAGCCTCTCATGCTCATTTTTCTCCCTTCTTGTCCTCCAACAGATTTCCCTTTCCAGTAAACCCTCACAAATGCAAGCCATTTTCTTGGTATAAAGGAATTTTCCCCTTTTCCCAGTTCTTGTGGCTTTGCTTGACATGGTGAATGTCCCAAACTGATGAGCCAGTTCTTTTGTGGGGGAGGAAAAGGAATAATTACACACAACGTGCAATGTGTGAGGAGGGGAATGAAAGTAGGTCAGGTCTCAACTCCTCAGCTTCACTGGGGTTCACCAAATGCTTTCACTTAAGTCATTTTAAAAATACAATTAAAATAATAATAGCACAGCACGTGAACAAAGCAGCACTGTAGAATTCAGCTTTCTGTCCCTTTCTTTGATATGGATAATGGCATTTGTGTGGTGACAAGAGGCACAAAAACCTGAACCCGCAGAAAATGAAGCCCACAAGACACATCCCAGTATCAGGTGCTCTGATATTCAGAAGCCCAGGAAAAACAAACTCATAAAAAAAGGGTTCTTTGGGAAAAAAAAGCCAAACCTAACCAAACCAAACCAAGAAACCACCAGTGATAATTAAGAGATTGGAAAGGACAATCTGGAGATATACACAATCCGTTTATTAATTATAAGGTGGTTTTGAAAGTTAAAAAAAAATTAAAATCCAGATTTAAAAAAAAGAAATCTAATCCTTTTACAGAATCTCTTGTTTTGCAACTGTCCTGGTTGGGAAGCACAGTCCCCAAGGAGCAAATGCCAAGGCAGTTCTGCTGACGCTCCCAGCTCCGACTGAAACCCGAAGGGCCAAACTTCCAGAACAGCTCTGGCGCTCCCAGCGCACGTTTCGTAATTATAACAGGAGCTCTTGGCTGCTGAACTCCTGCAAATCTGGTCCTTATTTAAGAGCTGACTCTCACAAAGTCTTCCAAAGTTTCTCAGTTGCTCCAACTTCTCTTTCAATCAGCTTAAAAGTCAGTTTAATCCCTGGTACTGCAAGTCGGCGTCTGTGATTTGGGGAGCATGCTGTGCCAAATCCCCCCAAAAAAACCCACTGCAAACACACCCTGCAACGTGCTGAGCCTAAACTCAATGCTCTGAGTTCCAAATCAGTCCCCAAATCGCTCAGATGATGATTTTACACTGGCAGACTTTGTGCCAAACCAAATACTGCCCCGTTTCCACCACTAACACAAATCAGTGTCCTCTGCAGAAGATGTTCCCACTTGTCCAGCTGGGATTCATGGTCCCTTTTCAGCCTGAATTTTGCACTTTAACCGCACTGAAATAAATTTTCTCCTCTAGTCCAACCAGGTGTGCTATTACACATAGACAAGACACAACTTGCCAAAGTGGGTGATGGTTCTTCTAAAAACACAAGATTTAAACTGCTCAGCAGCGCTGCTTCGGAGAAAGTTTCTTTCACGCTAAAGCTTCAATATTGAAGACTCTTAAAATGTTTAACACTTGAATATCTGACACTTCCAATAAGGAATTTTTCTCTATAAATGACAGAAAAATACATAGTTCAGTATTTTTCTAGCATTCCCATCTGATCCTAAACTAAATATTCATTTTAAGAAAACACTGATCTCTGAATGTTTTTGTTCAAAGCCATTAAAAGATCATTTCTAGTGAAGCTGGGAAGCTGGATATAGAAATAAGCTCATTAAGAGCTCTGCTATGGGTATTATCAAAACACCACAATAGACCATCGTCTCATGCGTACACAACTGGAGATGTCAGCATTTTCATTGTAAATTCTGCTTTCAGAGGTTTCAAACTTGCCTGTAAAAAAGTTGCTATGGCCTGAAATTGGTTGCTATTTCCCTGCCAAGGAAGAACTATTTTAACATTAGGAAACTATGCATTCATTGGAGTCAGCCGCTGATTTGGGTTTTTATCTATACAAGTGGTTTAAAAAAAAATAAATAAAAATATTAAAAAACTCACAACTCAGCATCTTTGAAAATCTTCTGGCTCAAAAAAAACCCCCAAAACAAAACCCTCACTAAAGGAATCGAATTCCTAAAAGTTAATAACTATTATACCCCTTCAAAAAACTTCAACTGTATGGCAGATAAGCCTAAAACATGCAATTATTTCTGCTACTTTGCAAAATAGTAGCCAACACTGAGAGACTACCAGCTCCCAGAGTCTCATCAACACTGACTGTAAATAACAACCCTACCCATGTCCAATTAGTTTGAAGCTCAGGACCATGCCCCTGCTAAAGGGCTGCAGATTTTAAACACAGAATGGACATATTAAGACTGATTTAATCTGGCTGCTTGTACAATTCCCCAGAATCTCAGCTAGCAAATCCTGCACTGGGCCAAATAACTTACTGAACCAGATCCTTGAAAGGGCATCCAGCCCTCACCCGAAGCTGTGGGGATGTCACATTCCTCCATAATGGGCTTTATTAATTGTCCTTCCTTGAAATAAAATTAAAAGGAAAATAAATTAAAAAGATAAAGCCAACTCTGATTTAACTAATCTGTTTGAATCCTTAATTTAACTTGCAGCTATCAAAGCGGCTGTTCTTGTTTGAAAAAGAAAAAGCCAAAACAAAACAGTCAAAAGGGAAGTCTGGGTGAATAATTTGCTTTATTTTTTCCTACCAAACTAGAAGCAGCATTCTGGTGCTTCTACACCACCTCTGTCCCAGGGAAATGATGGATGTGCAGGGTGCCCCCAGCCCTGTGACGCCTCGGCCGGGTGGCACTGGCTGGAGAGGACCCATGGGGACACCCCAGGATGGGGACTGGGACAGGGGACATCCCACCACCACAGCATCCCTCTGCCACACACTGCAGCACCTCACAAACTCCCACATCCTGGCCCAGGCGGGTCACAGCAGCTAAAGAAGGATCTCCAAGGGGACAGTGCTGACCACTGTGACCACAGGTGACATTAATCTGTAAGCACTGCCAACATTTTGACAAAATGAAAGTACGTTGTTCATATGACGCAACATTTTTGCAGAAAGGAAGGTACTGTGCTGAACATACTTATTTTTGGATGTTGTTTAGTGTCAGCAAGTGGCTATGACTGATTAAATCCCTAAGGAAAACTCGTTATTCACTTCCACCATAAGCACACGTCACCTGCTAAAGGGGGTCTCTCCCCTCCCCTGCTGCTCCTGGGAACCTCTCAAATGTGGGACCATTCTCAACTACTGTGTTTTCCACAGGACACAGAAATAGGCTGTCCCTTGTGGAAAGCTTAAATTAATCCTTTGAAATTTGACCTAAATTAAAAGAACTGAAACGCGTTGTCACCGCACCAGGCAGGGGCTCCGAGTGGGTGCTCCAAGGACGGTGTCAAGGCACTGCATGAGGGTAAGAGACCAAATTAGCTACCCAGCAGGATGATAACACACAGCCTGGGCAAGGGGAGGTCAAGGGAGAGCTCACTATTTATCAAATATATGTCTAAACTAATTATTCAGTTCACAAAGTAACCCTTCAACCCATGTGTGCGGTCAGAGCTCTTGTGAAGCGCTGGCTATCATCAAAGGCCTGGGCACACACAGGCTCAGAGAATGGTGCCTTTGTACACGCTGGGGGAGGCTTACTTCTAAATATTTAAAAGCAGAAAAAGTCTTTCTGCTCCCTAGGACAAAAGACATGTATGTAAACATTTGATGTGAGATATAAGTTGAGAGCTGGCAGTCCCCACAAAGTCCTACAGGTCCTGTTTCTGCTCACACAGCGCAACAGCCTCGGGTTCTGCCATCAGTGCTTGGGAGTGAAGCCCCACAGCTGGGATCCACCACACTCAGGATCCCACAATATCAGCACCAGCATTTCCACTCACAGTGGATCAAGATGCCATTTTCAGTGTAAACACTTTCATAGGGACCACAGTAACAGCCAATGGTCACAGAGGGATATTTATTTACTCAAGCTTGACTGGGAAGAGCCAAAAAGCACAGCACCACAATGCATGAGATCTTGCACATATCCATGCAGCTGATTACCCTTCAGATAAATACTGCTTGAACTAAAGCACATCCTTTAGTATTTTTTATACACAGCCAAATAGCATGAAGAAAATAACTGCAAATGTCCCTAAAGTTACATATAGCTGAGAGAAGGTATTTTCTCTGTTACAACCAAAGGAACAGATCTCAATTCCTGTTACTGTTGTGTACAGCTTTTCCAATAGTCTGACTCACCAAGACAATAAACAATAACAATCCCAGCACCTTGTATTAAAAATAAATAAATACATACAGACAATTCAGGGCATGTCCATGAAGGAAGACTCAGGAGCAGATCAGCAAGTGTCACCAAAGGTCATGGCCCTGCTGATCTTCTCAGCTGGCATGAAATGTCATAGCTCTAATGACTGCAGTCATTGAAAATTTACATTATTGAAGCACCTGACCCCCCAAATTAGCTGTGCCCAAAACGTTTTGGCATTTACTAAATTAAAAAAGAAGTCTGGTCTGTCTTTGAAGAGCTCTTTTGAAGGGTTTTTTTGGTTTGGGCTTGGAGAGCTTGTGGGTGGCAGTGATAGAACCCAGAGAAGGTGATTGCGCAAAAACTTGGTTTTCTTTTGGTTTGTTTTTTCTTATCAAAGGCTTTAATTAAATATATAAAGGAGGTTTTATTTCCTAAATCTCAGATATAAACCCCACACAATTCCCTGTATTCTGCAGCATAAAAGCTCTTATTATGCCATTAACTTGGAAGCGTTTTTTGACTTTTTGTTACTTGTTTCTGGTAATGATTTGGGTTCTCACATCAGTAACATTCCTGCCCAGGAAAGAAGTTTTAAATCTTCTTTAACAATTTACTCTTTGATAAAACCCAGATTCCACCCCCTACATATGCCCTACGTAAGAGACATACATTCTCAAATTGTGCTTTCCAAAATAATAAAAGCTATTCTTTCCCTGAAAAGTTGCAAAATTATCAGTCACCATTCAAAAAATATTACTCTTTTTCCCGTAAAACACTTGACCAATCCTCAATAACATTTTTTTGGACTTAACTCTAAAACTAGGGGACCTCACTACAAAACTAGTCTGAAACCAGAATTATTAATGATTTTGTCATTCCCCTGAAAAGCCAAAAAGGCACCAGATGTTCAATTAACAAATCATACAGTAAGTGGCAACAAGAGTTGGGCACTCTTTTTTTAAAATCTCAGGTTACATTCAAAAGAAAAAAAAAAAACCAAACATTTTTGCTATCAACAATCTCTGTGTCTGACAGATGACAATATTGCTATTCTTTGAGAATTTTTTTCAGGAATGCTTGCTAGGGAAGAGGGCTCATCATCTCCAAACAGTTCATCTCCTGCTATCAATAAAAATGTACTTGGAGCGGATTCTAAAAATGCGCTAGCTGGTGACGTCTATTTTTAGAGGCAGTGGATAGAAACAAATAAGTTTTGCATGAAGAATTATTAAATAGAAACGAAGCTGCATCCATGGACATGAATAGTAGAATGTGTAGAGGCCAAACTCTCTGCAACAAGCTTGCCAGGTCAGAAATGCTCTGTGGACTATTAGATCAGCTTGACAGCTGAGTTATTAGAACTGTGATCACTCCTCCAAAAGACAGATATAACCTTATGAAAGAAGCCTCACTTCCTCCCCCAGAAGCTCAGAGAGCAGGAATGGTCCAGCACAACACAGTAAAATCATTCTTCAACACAATCAGCTCATAACAATAAAAAAGCAGCTCCTCCTGAGCTCTCCAGACAAGAAAACCACTTTGCAAAGCTTGAGGAACAGATAAACCCAGAAGAACATACCGACAAGTGCAGGCTCAAAATAGGAGATTTTACCAAAACACCTCTTTCAGTGTGAAGGTCCAGATTGGCCTTTGCTCTCACAGCAATGAACAACAGCCCTTCTACTGAGATCTCAACATTTACACCTTCAGAACTTGTGATCCAGACACTGCACCACCAATTGTGCTTGGATAGTAACAGCAACAGGGAAGTTAGTCCTGAGTACAAACACCAACAAAGCTGCAATAGCATTTCTGCAGAGTGCCTGGCAAAACTAAACATTCACAAGCAAAAACTACTGAGATTCATTTTTCTCTGGACTCCCCAGGTTAAGACAACACCAAAGAGCAACAGCGACTCATCCGCTTCATTCCTTGAGACAGAAACACGTAACAGCACCAAAGTGCCACGGACTGGTTTCCTTAAAGACCCGTTCTTAAAAACTTTCATCTGCACACTTTGATTATACAACGTGATGACAGTCCCAAGTGAAATCACTGACACCACTGGCTTGCACAAGAATAAACAAACGCACGCTTGTACAAACACAGCGCAGGCGAGAGCGGCGAAAGTCAGAACCCGTAACTCTCCAGGGCTGGTCTGTTACTTGCCTTAGATTTACCAGAGCACATGGAAAGATGTTGGCTTCAATTTCAGATGTCCAAGCATTTAAAATTAACTTCTTTTAAGGAATTAAGTATTCTAGAGCGATTTACCTTCAGGTTCCACCGTGGTGTCTTCAACAACTAAATTAAATGAAGGTCGAGCCAGGGAAAGTCCAGCCATGGTGACCACCACCAGGCAGATAAGGCAACCCGAATCCCAGCTGACCATCTTTTTAGAGTAAATTCCTGGTCCATTTCCATATCTCCATGTGGACTTTAATCCCATCTGAACACCTCTAGAGAAGCATGGAGAGAAAGCCGTGCCTTCGGCCAGGGTAGTGCCTCCTCCCTTGGAACGACGGCTGCTGCTGCGGGGAGGAGAGATTTAACACAGTCAGCAAAAACATCTCCAAACACAAACCAAAAACCTTCATAAAGCCTCAACCAGAGCTGGTGAGAGGGAGGGGAACAGGAGGATGGGAAAAATAGTTTTCCAGCTTCAAGAATATGTGAAAAGTGAGTGACTTTTCATCTTCTGTTAGCAGTTTCCATCATCACCTGAGGCGTAACCAAGTCCTCCTTGTTTTCACAAAATCACTTCTCAGCACATATTGAGAGCTATTTTACTGACAGAAAAACATACAGGTTTTCAAAAATGAGAGGCACACACATGTGCGGGCACATAACCCGTAATGCTACAAAATTACCACAATTATACAAATTATATTCTTGTTATTGTTTGAAGGTTTATGTAAGTTTGCCTTGTTTTTCATTCCTTCACCTAGCAGTTCTGCAGCCAGATGAATTTGCAGGAATTCAGTAATTTTCCACAAGAAAAACAGTTGAAAAATATACTGCTTAGACTTGGAAAAATCTGTATGACTATTTCAACTCTGGACTTCCAGCTCCCCCATGGATGTACCTTCTGATTCAGTTTAGTGTCCTTTGGAAGTCACTAAGTCCTGGGCAGGTGAAACGCTCAAGTTTTTACAGTGATATGGGTTTGCTACACTGCATTACAGGCAATTAAAATCTGTATAAAATGTGACAGTAGACCTGCCCAGCATCACTTTCCATCCATACATGCCAAGCTGTGTGCACAAACCTCTCCTTTCTCAGTCTCTCAATGATGCTTATTGAGATATATTTTTCAGAGGTGGGAAAAAAAAAAAGTCTATTTTATTCACAATAAAACAATCAAAATGGACAGAGTTAAGTGGTAATCCAGGCATGGTCTGACAGAGAAGTGGCACCAAAGGAACTGGCATTCCCTTCAGGGGACCCTGTTGCCTCCATACTGAGATGCCAGGTGAGGGCCAGAAGAGTATCCTCCTCACAGGGTGATTTAACAGCTCAAGCAGAAAATCAGACCTGATTTTCCGCTTCAGAAATAAAAGACGGTAAAACCTCAGTAAATGGATAAAACAAGTAACTGCAGCAATTGTTCTAATCTGGTCAATGATTCATCTTAGATGTGATGAAACTCAAGTGAAATTTGGAGAGCACTTGTCTGGAAGGGGAAAAAATAACACAAAACCTCCTTTTTCCTCCTGCCCTCAACACTTGAAAAATTAAAAAGAAAAAAAAAAGAGAGGGGGGAGTGTGGAGATAAAGTAAAACTTCTCCAAACTTGTCATTGGGATTTGGTGTGGTACCTCAGCATGCTGAAACAGGGACACAGATTCTCCTTTTACAAAGCTAGCCATTTAAAATATTGTTTCAGATTTTTATTAGCCTTGTGCTTGCTGCTGCAAAGTTCACAAATGCTGTTGAGGCACCTTTTCTCTTGGGTACTATCCACAGTAACTTCTGGAGTCAGTAGGAACAGGTTTTGGATGACATAAATAAGTCACTTGAGGAAAACAATTAATACACGGTATCCCAGGTGAATCCCTGCTACTTCAGGTCAAGCTTTTCCCAGCTCCACTGGTATCACCTCAAAGCCCTGTCCCTCCTGTAGAGATTTCAGCCTGGCTCGAGCATCCCAGACCACAAACTAGCAACTACCATTCAATTTCCAGTGAAAACACCACCAGACCACTGCACAAACATTTGTGAAGAGCTTGCCCAGCCCTTCTCTAAATAAGCACAGAGCAGGTGTAGGGCTGAAGGGAGCTCTGTCTTTGTGCCTGGAGCAGTACCGGAGCAAATCCCCCGGGATGCCACCACCAGGTCCAGTGCCCACCCCTGCAGCTCAGTTTATCCAGCTGTAAAGTGGGTAGAAACCCCTAATGAACAGCCTGGATGTAATGCTGATTTCATTTCCATAAATCATCCTGTAAACTCCGATTAAAGTCTATGTTGATAAATGCAAAATCCTATCATGGTTTTGCAGAAAGAAAACATACCAGAACGCCAGCATGTATTTCAGACTCCAAGAGCATTAATTCCACTGACATTCCTGCAGTTTCAGATTTTCAGACTACATTAAACGCCACTGAAAGCACATTTGTGGTTCCCATCCTCATCCTAAATCCTCAAGTGCGGCACAAGGCTACTTGGCCACGCGTCTCCTCACCTGAAGATTTTTGTTGGCTCCTGCAACTCAACATCTGCCGGCAGAAAGAAGGGATTCTTCAATCACAGGGCAGCAGCAAACCCAAAATCCTGGCTTGCGAAGGTCCAACAAGGCAAAAATCAAAGCTCTGCACCCATCCATGGGGCCAAACCACTCTACCACCAGGACAGCAAACAGCCTTCAAGGATTGCCCTCTCCCGAAAGAAGTGGAGTCCAGCGAAGATGAAACGAAACCAAATTCTTTTCGTAGTTTAATTGCCACAGTTGCTGGGGGACGAGTCCCTGGAAAGACCTCCTGTGCTGGATAATTATGTACCTCTATCTCAATGTTTGGAACACAGCCCCAGCATGCTTTTTGGCCTCCACAATTCTGGCTTCCTGACTACAATACCATAATCCCTCCTGGAGTCTCAGACTCAGTGAAAGCCACACGTAGTGTTTATTTTTCCCCTTGAAAGGGAACTCTGTCTCTCTTCTCAGCCTACACTTTGGGGAGGAGTTGTCAGCCCCCAATGATTGATGGCTCTCCTTGCCACTCGCTCATCAAGTCAATTTTCACCTCGTCACATACCTGCCCAAATTTTCTTTGCCAAACTGACAAGCATGGGAAAGCAGACTGGTTTGGGAGCCCAACCAAATTCCTCCAAGCTGTACTTCAGTTTAAACACACTCGCACACACAAACAAGTAGTACTTGTTCAGCAGTGGCATTAATTAAATTCAATGCTCAGTGTTCTTTTTAATCTACTCGCATTGTTGTTTATAAGATGTTTATCGCTCCCCAGGGACAGTACGATTTGTAGGGTATGTTAACCGAATCAATACATTGCTCACTGTATAACTTTTCAGCATCTTTCTCAATTAGGCGGGGAATAGCGAAATCCGAGTGAAATATGGATCTTCCCTCCACAAAGAAACCTCAAGCGCTCTAAAAGCCCAGTAGCTTCGTCAGAAAAATCCAGGTAGATGAAGCTTTAAAGCTAACAGCTTTAGATACACAATTCCACTGACAGAGGAATTCCGTATGCGCAGAAAATGCAGAAATATACATCCATCTATAAAAATATATATGCCCATCTATATATAACAAGACTCTTCAGCAGAGTTCAATCTCCAAGCAAATCTGAGCATCACAGCTATTAAACATTAATTCTGGAGGACTAATGGGAACCGGCTGGCAGCTTCAGTACTTTTTCATTGTTTGAACTTCTTTCATTTGCTTTCCAGGACTATCCTGTTTTTCTCAAGTCTTTTGCCACCAAGAGATCGGGGAGGGGGGAAAAGAAAATCTGCATTTTAATTGACATTCCAGAGAGCGGGAGAAGTCCAGAGGCTGCTGATTGCTGTCTATTCAGCCCAAACAGGCTTTTCAGATGAAAATGAGAAAAGGCTAGTGGAAGATTTACAGGGATTTGGTACAAAGGAGACAATAAAGTTTTAAATGTTGATAGCGTTTCACACCAAGCGCATAATGGGTCCCACTTTGAAGGGGCCGTTTTGCATTTAAATATATATTTCATTGACTATTTCTCTCCCCCCTTATCTCAGACGGGGAGCTTGCGCCCCGCGGCCCCGGTCCCGCAGCACGGCGGGGCAGGACCGGGCTCCCACCCGGGGCCGGTACCGAGGCGGGGCTGCTCCTCCGGGGCCGAGCCCCCCTTGCTCAGCCCGTGCTGCTGTCACCGCTGGAACCATCCCCAAAGACACCCGCGGGGATGCGGGGCAGGCAGGGGAACAGCGCTACTGCTCGGGCTTCCCCCCGCACCGCAGCGGCCACCGAGTGAGCACCAACCGGCCGCAGCTCCACCGGGGAGCAGAACGGAGCCCCGCATCGGCACAGCCCGCCCCGGGCATCCCCGAGCCCCGCACCGGGGCATCCCCGAGCCCCGCGGAGCGCCGGAGCGCGCACAC
>VWZP01004165.1:518985-546005 GCA_013396995.1 Dicaeum eximium | reverse complement strand
GAGCCGGCCCCGCGCCCCGTCCCGTGCCGTGCCCTGGCTCGGCCGCAGCGGCTACCGCCTCAGAGGGGCGAGCCCGCCGTGCCCGGCGCCAGCTGCCTCCTCCCCCGCGCGGGCATCGCCGAGCAGCGCGCCGCGGGTCCCGCTCCGCTCCATCCAGCCGCCCGCCCCGAGCCGCCGCAGCTTTGTCACGCCGACAGCCCCCTCGCGTGGGAGGTGGGTTTTCTCTCCCCCCTTTCCCCCTCTCGGCGCACTCCTCCGGCTCCTTCCTCCTCCCCCGGTCACTCCCCCCGCTGCAACCCGAGCCGTTTCCTGGACGGCGCTGCCGGGCTCTGCCAATCGCCGCCGAGCCCCTTCCCCCGCCCGGCCCTCCGAGGTGCGGAGCCGGCAGCTCCTACCCCGCCCGAGGGTCGCGGATCCCCCCGCGGCGCGGACCTGGCGCGCTCAGCAGCGGCGGAGAGGGGCGGGAGGGGAGCAGGGGACCTCCGCTCCGGCCGCTGCCTGCCCGGGACAGCGGGATAGCTCATCCCATGCGACCGCAGGGCTGCAGGGGAGGAACCCGCACGGCTCCCGGGCGGTTGCTCCGCTGAAAGTTTTGCAGCGGGTTGGAAGGGAAAGGTGGGGAGCGCGGCGAGCACCACCGCAGTGGTTGAGCCTGGGCTGCGGCACCGCCACCCCGGCACTGGGCAGCGGCTGCATCCTCACGGAAAAATGGTACCGGCTCAGCAGCGGTCCCCGAAACCTCTCCTGAAGTGTTTCTGGCTCAGGAGCCATGGCTGGTCTGTGGCCAGTTCCATCCAGAGAGGGTGGTAGGATAACACCCGCTCCAAAAATCACCCTCAGGAGCCTCTCAGTTCAAAGCCTGATTCCAACTGCCCCGTGAATTGGTCTGACAGTGCACTTTAATACCTGTCCGTGTGGTACCCAAATGGGAAAAGTTGTCAAAAAGTTACGCAAACATCATTTGTTCGGACACACAGATTTAAAACTGCATAATACCGGTATTCAGAATTCAATATAGCTTAGCCTGATCCTTGCTTAATAAAACATTTGCTTTAGATACCATCAACGAAAAGGTTTTGAATATGGAGTCTGTGTAATGCTTGCTTGTATAGAGTCAGCCTGACAACAAAATCAATAAGTGGTGGTTGCCTCAAATTTAATCAGTGTTGATCAATTTAATGTTACTTTATTTAAGCTCTACTGTACATTTTATTTGCTGTGTGCAGTATTGATCAAGGGGATTTTCAAGGACTGAGGCCACACATCGTAGTGTAAGTCTATTTACACACACCTAGGCACCAAAAACTTGAAAACAAGTTTTCTGTAGAATATGTACTTACCTCCCAGCATGTATTTTCCCACCACTACTGCAGTCTTTATGAGGGGTGGCAGACAAATTTGTAATTGATTGGAAACACAGGTTTAGTTTTTTGGTTTTGTGTTGTTTTGTTTGGTTTTTTTGGTTGTTGTTGTTCCTAAAGGAGCAGACATCTGAATGCTCTAATTGAGAAGCTGAGATGTCACAGTCAAGATCCAATTTTCCCAGCACCGGGCATGTCCATTGCCCATTGAAAACATTGTTAACACATTCTCACATAAATTATTGTCTGGCACAGGAAGCTGCAATACCTTTCCCCATTCATCGATATCTTTGCATACTCTGAAAGAAAAGGAAGCATTCCACTAAAAATGACAAATCAGAACACCTATTTCCAAGGTCTGGAAGCACTTGTCAGAATTTATTCTTTTGGAGGATGAAAAGATAGCAGTCTATCAATAGCAGCCTTTTCTCTTAAATGAGCCACATTCTCCTAAAGTGGCCCACAACAGCCCAGCTCCTCAATCTGAGAAAAGCAGAAGCATGTTTGGAATTAAAGGGGTGGTGGGGGGAGATCAATTCTGTCATCATATTTAGGCTTCAAGAGATCTCAGTGGGCCCAGGGAGCCTTTCATAGCAGTTAGGCTGCTGAATGAGAGCATAATCTCTTTACAGTTTTTTCCTCCTCCTCTCAAAGTGGCTGGGATCCTTTCTGTGAGCCCTCCTGCACGTGAATGGTGTGGCTAATAAGCCTATTAATGAGGTTCCACAGCAGAGTGTGAATAGGTAAATAAGCCCCAATCTGTTGAGGTTCAGGAGCAAGGGCAGTAAAGCCATCATGAACTAAAGGTGACAGTTTGAACTGAAATAGGAACAACAGCTCCAGGTTTCAAGCGAAAGAATAGACAGACAAGGCACACATTCAGGCTCCCTCTACCCCCTACCGAGTCCTATTTTCTCTCCCATTCTTCCTCCTTTATAAAATGTCTTGAGTAGTCACCCATTTTTTCAAAAGCTCTTGAGACGTCCTTTTTCATACTGGCAATGATACATCAATAGGGAGGAAGGAAAATGAGGACACCAATGCTCCTTTGCCCCTCAAGTTTCAAAAGCAGGAACAGCGCTGTGTGCCCTCGCATATGGAAGCGGGGGAGGAGAAAGAAAGTTAAATTGAATCTTTCAGCCCTGCCAGCTCTTTGTCGCTGCTGTCAGCCGAACTCCCTCTGCACGCAGGCAGGGATAGAGTTAATGTTCAACAGGGGCAGGGTCCCTGCTCCAGCTGCGGCGAGGGCACAGCTGGGCTCGGCCAAATCCCCAGCCAGGGGCACGCAGGGGTGATGGATTAATTCCTGCCCAACATCTCTTTTACCTGGCGGGTTAAGGTGAAGATGTGCCTGAATTCAGGCTGCTCCTGGGCTGGACCCGGCAGAGCCCAGCTCATCCATAAAAGCCCAGCTGGAGGGGATGAAGGCAGAAGGTTCAGCAGGTGACAAACAGCTCGAGTCTGCTGAGAGATGGGGTGAGATGGGCAACCAGTGCCTCCGAGTAATGTGGGAAAAGTCACCTCGGAAAGAAAGCACAGCACAGAGCTTCTGAGCGCTCTCAGTTGTAATCCTTGCAGACTCCCTGACATTTCTTTGAAGTGCTGGAGATATCAGGGCAGCCAGGGCTCCACGGGAGCAGGCTCCTCCGTGGAATTGCAGGGGGGAAGCAGCCCCAGCTCCTGGCACGGTGCAGACAGATGGCAGGGGAGGCCGTGGTACTCCGGGGAAGCAAATTCTGCAGCACTGATCTATTCTCCGGGTGCAGGACCTGCTAACATGTCACAGTTCTATCTGATGAAAATAGGAATAAAATACAGGAAGTTAAATTAGGGGAACAATGAAAGAAAATGAAAGCCCACACATTCAAGTCTTAGAGGTCTATGGGGAGAAACCCTCTAGATCCAAATTCAACCACACACATCACCGAGGGTTTTCTCCATGAAAGACAATGGGAATCAACAATTCTTCCCTGTTATTCCAACTGTCTCATCCAAAGATTTCTCCTGCCCATGCTAGATATGATTAAAGATCATAAAGCTTGTCTAAGATTTTAATTTTTTTTCTTTCCTTTTCTTTGAAGTTCTTCCAAAGCTAAGTGTCTAAACCCAAACTTTGGCAGCTAAAATATGTACCTGGTTTCCAAAGTGTTGATGGTTCTCTTTCTGGGCAGCTTCAAACTTTTTTTTAGGGCACCAAAAAGCAAATCATAGGAACCCACTTCTAAAAATACTTTTTTTTTTTCAAAGACAGGCAAAGTTGCTCTATAGATTTTTCAGTATCTTAGGGAAAAGTCATTTCATACAAAAACAACCTCATTCTAAAATAAAAGCTACTATTAAAAGAGAGGCTTCCATCACTAGTTCTCACCAGGTATTACTTCAAGAGGCTGCTGAACTGAAAATTTGAGATAACAATTAATTATTTTAATGCCAATAGATCCAATAATTATCCATGAAAGTGTGAAGCAGATGGGCTACCAAGTTCTTTTGCAGCAAAATGTGTATAGGGGGGGCTGCAGTTCCTGGCCCATCAAGGGATAGTTTTACAGGATGTTTATCAAACAAGAAAACCTCATCTCGGTTAAGCTATAGAAGGGGGCAAATTAATTGCTTTTGTCTATCAATTTTTAATCTTCCTCTGCATTATGAACAACTGAATATTCTAGGAAACACTTCTTCAGGCAGTAAGGCCAAGCAGTTGAGAAAAAAAAATCTTATTTTCACTGCTGCTGTGTCAATGTCTTGTAATGGTATTTGAGTATCTCCCCTTGGATTGTTATGCCTTGTAGCCATGTAACCTTTCTGCTGCTCCTCTCATTTTGTGTGTCTTAAGGAAAATATTCCAAACAAATATTTGTTGTTTTCATTACACTGTTGCAAGATATATCTAAACAAGAAATGTGGTGTGTTTTGAGCAGGGTATTACACTGGGATCCTGGACATAAAATGATTTCTGCCCTTCTCCATTGGCTTTCCTGGGAAAGGCACTTGATTTGTCTGTGTCCAAGCTCTCCAGCTATGAAATGAGAATAATAGATGCTTCCTGTCTCCCACCCTTTACCCAGTTCATCTATTTAGATGGTAAGCTCCTCATCTCTGGCCATGTTTTCATGCATGGCTTAGAACAATAGGACACTGATCTCAGCTGGAACCTCCAGGCAGTTCCATAATGCAAATATTGAATACTAAATAATCAAAATAAAAGAAAATCCTCAATTTATTATGTATTCCCTCATAAAGAATTTGTCACACGCTGTCCTGGTAGACCACCCCTGGCTCTTGTGGAACAGTATCATTTCTAAAACTGTGGAAAGCAGCAGCCATTGGAGAAGATCTTTTAGCAGTGAGCTCCTTTAAAGCAGACTGCAGAGAAACCCTGTGGATAAACTCCTTCTGAGTGCTGAGCAGGGCACAGCAAGACACAGCCAGACTCGTAAAAACGAGAAGACAAAGGCTGCAAAGAAAATTTCTCCTTCTGTACAGAACCTGGGTATATTTTGCTTGTTGGCCCGAGCACTTCTCATTTCTGTTTCCAGCTGATCCAGCTGATCAATACCCGCTGGTTTGTTTTACTGAGCCCTGTGTCTCACTGGAGCAGCTGGTGGCTGTGACATCTTCCCCTGCAGTGCTACATCAGATCAGATTCCTCTGGGGTGACACCGCAGGGTTCAGCAGAGCTGCTCCAACCTCCAGGCACAGCCTCAGAGCAGGTGTGAAGCCAGCCTTACACTGGGGTTTGTGTTGGTGTTAAATCCTGGAAGGAGCAGGAAACTGGAAGGCAGAAACCCACAGTGTGGGCACTCCATTCTTTCTGGGCAGGGTGCTGTGACCCAGCTGTCCCACAGCAGCAAATCCCAACATATCCCTCCTGCTTCCCAAATCCTCTGGTATAGTGCCAAGCTCTGCGTTTCCAGTTCGCTCTCCCACAGGCCCAGGTGCAGACACAAGCAGGCACAGTCACTCTGTAGCATTTAAAATATAAAATCTAAGTAATTCTTCTACTTCCCACCTTGGGTAACAAAGCACTAAATGCCTACAGCTATTTCCCTGCCTCCTTCTTCTTAACCCTCAAATATCTTTCAAGTCAGCATTCTCCAGACAGTTAATATTCTTTCTCCTTTCCCCATCCTTTGCACATTATTTCCCTTCCATATCTCCTACTATAGTTTTCACAGGAATTTGCTTCTTCCTTTATGTGTCTCTCTCAGTGAAAGGCATGCTTTTTATGAGCTCCAGTCCCCGCTGGAAGATGACCTCCTGCTCCACTTTGCCAGGTGATTGTGGTACCCATAGTTTCACTTCAGACATGGGATTGCCTTGGAGAGCAGCCAGTGATCTGCCCAAGAAAGTCTCCACATAAACAGAGATGCATCGAGGTCTAACAGCCCTCATTTGTTAACTCTGTAACCACGTTCACAAGCTGCAGTCCCCAAAAATGGGATGGAAGGGTAATGGTCAGGCAGATAAAGTCCAAAGACAGTTTGATACAGGCATGGGGAGTTCCTTAAACCAAAGTCACAGAAAGTCTTCCCACACACAGCCCCAAACTGTCCTTTTTCCCTGCTCCCACAGACCCAGAAACACCCTTTTCTCCTTCATTCCTTTCTGTTTTAAATAAAGGGTTGTAGGGAAGCTTGCTTTGCATGAAATCCAGACTTGAATTACTGAATATTCATATGCACATGAATGAATATTCATATATGTATAAACACACAGCCATATTTCAGGGCTTGAAGAGAAGGCCTGCTTTTAATTTAGATAGCCAAGCTGAGGTTAGATTCCATTTCTTAAAGGCTAGCAAAGGTTGTGTTGGTGATTGCTGGATGAGAAATACCCAAAACCCCTCATGCTGCTCTCCTGATGCCAGCTGAGCAGAGCTCCTGCTGGAGACTCCCAGGGCTGCTGAACTCAATGGGTCAGGAAATGTTTTTCACTGTGGGTACAAGTAAAGAGGCCAGAAACTTGATTACAGGGGAGACTTAGTTAAATATTCACTGGGATTCATTATGTGAAAACCACTAGAAAGGAACAAGTTTCTACAGGAAGGGTAGGGCTGTTTTATTCTTGCTTCTGCTGTGAAATGCTCCTGGTGGCTGCGTAACCCAGCTGCTGTCCTCTAGTGGGAGGAATACAGCAGGTCCGTGAGGATGTGCAGCAATTCCTTTGCTGGTTTTCAATCCCCGTGCTCCCTTCATTTGACAAAGAGGACCTTGCAGACCCAGCCCTGTCCCTACCTTCCCCAGCTGGATGGGTCCTAAAATTCTGCAGGTCCTTTGAAAAGGGCCATAATGTTGATTGGTGATAAATGATAAATCTCAAAAATCTCTTTTGAAAAGGAGATTTTAAACAGGGCTCCAAATTTTTACTGGAATATTCAGCCTTGTTACATGCAAATCAGAGCAATTCAGCAAGGCATCTGAAAGCAACAAATTCAATTTTGGTCACAAAATTGGAGGACAAGAAAAGAGTAGTAAGGAGTGAGGAACTGGAGAAACACTGATGCCAGGTTTACAGAAAGCATTAGCACTAAAAAAGAGTTTTTCATGGCATGCAAAGGGTGAAATCCTGTGTTGGCCAGCGAGGTAGTTCTGCCTTAAAAACATACAAGGCAATTTCTCTCCTGTAAATTTTATTCCCTGAAGCCTTNAAAAAAAAAAAAAAGCCAGGCATCAGCAGTCCCGCCCTGCTCCACATGTAGCAACAAGCTCCTGGTTAATTCTAGAAAACAGAGAAACTGAAACATTTTAAACAGAAACTGCTGTGATCGCCAGAGTACAACCAAGGGGGTGGGGGAGGAACAAGCGGTGAAAAATTGAGCTAAAAGCAAAGGAGCTGCATTTGTAATTGTGTTCAACAGGAAAAACATTATTTACAGATAAGAAATAATGCAGATTTAACCCTGTCTGCAAACAAACAGGCAGGAGCAACTACAAGCAACGGGTCTCTTTCAGTGCCACAGGGGTGCCCAGGGGTCACGAGAAGGGACAAAAGGGACAAGAAGCTGAAGGAGGGAAGGAAGGTGCTCCTGTGGTGCTCTCACTAAACTGTCATGGAGCAGGACATGATGGGGAAAGACAAGATTTCTTTGGGGAATACAAGCTTTCTTTTCTTTCATAATTCCTACCTCGAATCCCCAGGTTTCTGATGGTTTAAGGGGTAAGGAGCAGACCAGGAGAGTTTTCCAGAGTCATGTGAAAAATTGGGTTAACCCCCACTTTCCTCAGGGAACAACTTGCAAAAGACTAGAGGAAAATCATGCTGTGATCCCATGTGCTTAGAGACATCCAGTTGCTTTGTACTTCAGGAAAATCTGGCTGGTCATTGGGCATGTTAAATGCTGGGTTTAGTACTGAGACTTCCTTTTCTTGGATGCTGAGATCACCAAACTGGCCCAGCAGAAAATACCTCCTAATGCTCTTGCATCCAAAACTCACAAATTTGCCACCCATTTGGAGCTCTTCTGTTAATAGAGAGAATGGTGGGAGAAGGGAATTAACTTCACCAGGGGGAAAAACTCTTCCAAAATCCTTGTATCCATGTTAGAATCATGGAATGGTTTGTGTTGGAAGAACCTTTAAAGATCAGCTAGCCCAACTTCCCCTGCCATGGGCACCTTCCACTGTCCCAGGTTGCTCCAAACCTTGTCCAGCCTGGCCTTGAACACTTCAGGGATGGGGCAGCCACAGTTCCTGTGGGTCATGTCCAGTCTTCCTCCCCCTTTCCAGCCTGCAGCTCCAGGAAGGGATAAGCCCAATGGCCTGATGCTGGAGGAGAGGCAGCAGCCTCCAGGCACTGCAGACCCCATTCCTGGGGGGCTCTGCTGCCTCTCCCTGTGGATCTGTGGGCTGGGAGCTGAATCTCATCACCAGAGCAGTGAGGAGAAGCAGTGCACAGCTGTTTGCATGATACATATCTTGTGAATAAATAAACCTCATCTCCAGTGCTGCTGCTTTCTAAACATCTATAGAGACGTGCATTCACTCAAAACATTCAGAAAATAAACAGAAAGGGAGCTGCTCAGTAAGCCCTCCTCCAGCCAAAACCCAGCCCTGCAAAAGTGTCTCCTCTCAGCAGAGTCCAAAATCTCATCAGATCCCTAAATTTATCTTTTTAAGAAATGTCAGTCTCCATTTTCTGATCCACAGACACCTCAGAGGCTATAGGCTTAGGTTTCCTAAGCCTGATGAAAGTTTTTCCACAAATACTGGGAGGCAGAAGGAGGTAAAGAATAGTTAAATGCTGCACAATTGAAAATTAGCTCAAAATGCCGCAAGCTGCAATTCAGATGGATTACAAGATAACCTCAGTAGTTTCAAGAATGTAACAAGAACAGCCCTAAATCAACATAAATACTTGCTCAACCATTTTTATCTCAGGATTAATGTCAGATTTTTTTTTTTTGTTCTTTTCTCTTGTGGCACTAAAACCATTTTCCAGCTTTTTTTTTAAGCAAAGTATTTGTGGTTACTGGGAAAGGGGGGTGAGAATGGTGATGAGGCAGGGGGAGTGGGGTCTGTACACCCTCTGGGGAGTGGGAATGGAGCTGGGCAGGGAAAGGCTGATGCTGGTGGGTGCACTTGGGGGATTTGCTGGGGTTTGGAGGGAAGACAGGCAGATGCCTCCTGCCAGGCCCTCTTTGCTTCTGCCTGCTCAGTTTTGTCACGAGGCAGCTGTGACCATTTTCAGTGCTTTTTTGAAGGTTTTTGTGTAAGCGCTGGTGGGCCATGCCCACACTGTGTTCCCACTCAGCAGCACTGACAGCCTCAGAAGCCCTTTATTCTGGGCTAACTTCTGGAGATTTCTTTATACTCAAAGAAGAAATATCCCCAGAGAGCCACCTGTGGCCTCTGGGATAAATTTCTGCTTTATGGTCGCCAGCAAGCTGGCTGGGAGACACACCCTTGCTTGCTGGAGTACAGATAAGCTTCCAAGGACTTCAAAGGGATTGCTGAAGCAGGCTGCAGTGGATTTCTGCAGAATGTAATGCACAGCATGTGTCTGAGGGGATGGAGAGGAGCCAGGGTGGTTTAGATTAGATAGCACTATTTGGCTTTAGAGGGGCTTGAGGAAGTGAAAGACACGTAATTGTCTTTTAGAATGTAATATTTGACTTCAGTTCATCCAGCGTTGCAGAAGAGCTTGCAGATAAGCAGGAGAAATTATTTCCTTGTGAGGGCTGGGTACCACTTCCTTATGACAAATCTCCCTTAGAGCAGTTTTGCATCCAGGGTGTCATTGTGCTGGGGTAAGTTCTACACCTGTCCAGTCCTAGAAATTTATTATTGAATTTATTATTGCTACAGAACACCCCAGGGCCACATCTGCCTTTATTCTTTATAGAATTACAGAGTCCTAAAATGTTTGGGTTGGAAGGGACATTAAGGAAAGATAATTTCAGTCCAACCCCCAGACGTGGGCAGGGACAGCTTCCACTAGACCAGGTTGCTCCAACCCCAACCAACCTGGTCTTGAACACTTCCAGGGATGGGGCAGCTTCTTTGGCTACCCGTGCCAGTGTTTCAAACACTCATTGTGAAAAAAACCTTTTCCTTATATCAACCTTCTTTTAGTTTGAAACCACCCCCCTTTGTTTGATCACAACCAAATAGACAGGATTTTACATATTTGTCAGGAGATTGTGGTGTGCTCTCCATGTTTTTTCTTTCTATTTAAAGTCAAAATCTTTCAAGAGTTAAACAGAAGGATTAATTTCTTCCCCTGAAGGAAGGTACACCCAAATAACCAATAGCCAACCTTTACTCAGTTCCTCCTTAGGTGAATATTCCCTATTTGATATCAAGATTTATTTTCCTTGAAGAAATGTGCTAGACTATGCCAACAACATGAAAAATCACTGTGAATTTGTCAGCAGGAACATTTGCACTGGAGTGAGTATGAGCTCAAAGAGCAGAGCCAGAGTCAAGGCTGGGACTGGAGATTAACTGTTTGTTCCACTAAATAATTTACTGGCCAAACACAAAGCACTGTGTGTCTGAGGCCAATAAAGAAACTTCTGCCCAGCAAAATTTACCTGCATGTAGTCCTCAATTGCAGGCTTTGAATTCCCTGTATAAATCTCATCTCCTTGCCTATCCAGAGGGTATTATTCCCACTCTCCTGGTGAGCTACACTCTTCAAATGCCACCCTGTGCATTCTCTGCTGATGAAAGCCACAAAGGCAGAAGAACATCAGAACTTTCACAGCTGCCAGCTCACAACCCACCAGAGCTTTTCAGGTCTGTGCCTCACCACTAGTAAAGAGAACCTCTGTAAGGAAGATTTTTCTGTCTATTTTCAGTAAACACAGGGAGATAAACATATGCAGTTTTCCCCAAAACACTCTTCAGCAAAGTACCGGTTTTGCTTCAAAAAGTAAAATTCTTGATGGTAAATAAATTTGTTTTTCCAAAGTGAGCAACTTTCTAAATGAAAGCATGAATTTTTCTGTTCATTTCAATAATTACTGGGCAGTAAGGTTGAAAAAGCAATGATTTCTGAAGCTGTGTTGTACACAATGAAGAATAATTTAGCATTGGCAAAAGGATGGATCCTGGCTTTAGCACGCTGACAAATAAAAGAATAATTTTCCAGTATTTTATCCCTTGGACATTGCCTGCTTTTCACATGAAGTAAACTGGTATTTCAGTTCTCCTCTAACCCTGCTTTGCTCACAGGTTAAAAAAACTAACAACATTTATTAGAATGATCTCCTAAAGCACAAGAGAGGGAGTCTGACTGATGTCATGTGGGGACGTGGTCTGAGGGCTCATCAAACCCTCTCACTGGATAAACCTAAGTGTAAAATCGTGGGAAATACTGCAATCACTACATCAATGTCCCTAAAAAACACTCTCTTGTTTACCTACTAATTCCAGAGTATTAAGAGAAGACTCATTATTCACAGACAGCACAATTAAGTTTGGCTTGTCCTGTAGACATTCATTCACCACTATCACAGAGACAGAGAAAAGTCAAGTAGACCTCATATACAGGCCTTAATCTCCATTTCCCCCAGAGGTCCTTGTACAGAAACAGCTGAAACCAGTAGAAGCTTCATCTAGATCACGAACACTGGATTAATTTAGTAGATTTATACAATGCTAGAAGAGTTTGTCAGGTACTTTTGGATTGTAGGGGTGGTTTTTATGGGATTGTATCAAAAGTCCTCTTCTTACTTGCTTTGTTTTTTCCCTTCTCATCACAAGCCTGTTGCTGACGGTTCAGCACCATTGTGGTGACAGCCCTGACAACTCCTGCCAGCCCAGGGATTCCCAGGGATTAGGAACTTTTCCATGCCCATACCCTCCCCAGCTCATCTGCAGGGGCTCATGGGCTCAGGAGCCACCTGGGCAGGCAGCAGTGGTTTGGATGTCACTGCAGTTCAGCCACAGCTCCTCTACAAGAGGCCAGGAGGAGAAGGAGAAAATCCTGCTCCAGCCAGGGAGGTCTGTGCCCTGCCCACCATAGGGGCTTTTGTAAAATTCCCCTCTATGCTAAGGGAAGAGAAGAAAAATATACTTGGTAACTCCAAAAATCACTACCACCACCGTATTTTGCATTCCTTAAATATCTAAGCACACAAGGATTGTTTTTGCAGGAAAATGAGTAGAAAGAAGGCTGCTGTGCAGTTCATTGCTTGGCCTGGGGTATTTCCTGGTGAATTATCCCTTAGCACTGGTGTTCCATCAGGCAAACAGTAACCCATTCCCCAGGACAGCAAAAGGGATCAGGAGGCTCTATACAGGTGAGACAATTCCCTTTAAGCCAAGTTATATTTAACATCAGTGAGAAGTTATTGGAGGAATAGATACAGAAGTAAAAGTACATCACAGAAAAATTCAGAAAATGCCATTTGTTCTCACTTCTTCACGCAGGAAAGACTGAGTTAAGAGTTAAAGCATGAAGGCAAGCAATGCTTTAGTACAGCATTTAAAACATTTTATTTCACCCAAGTGGAGACTTGCAGCGTCTCGTCTGAACTCCTGCATCGCCTGGGTCAGGTACTCGCTACCAGAACCTCCAGCATTAAGACCATAACTTCTGGTTGAACCAGATTGTTTAGAAAAAAATAACCTCATCTTAATTTAAGTTTTCAAAGAGGGAATTCGTCATATCCCTAGGCAAATTGTTTCAGATATTAAATTCTCCAGTGGCCAAGAATGCACACCTTATTACTGGTCTGAATTCTTCAGCTTCAGCTTTCAGCCACAAAATCTCATTATAGTTTTGCTTCATTAAAGAGCCCTTTCCCCACACCAGAACCCTTTTGCACTAATGGTTTGTCACACAGAGAAGCATGGGGTGATGCACATAATGTCAGGGAGAGACTGCACTCAACAACAACTAAATGGTGTAAATTTGCTACATTTACAGGAATTTCCTGAGTAACCTAAATCAGTGCCAGTTATCCAATCTTTTATTTAGACCAGTTAAACATTTGAAAAAAAATAAAGCATGGTCAGTTGTGCTTTCAGCATGCACCAACAGTAGGGACATCAAACATCATTAAAATTAGATATTTATGGAAAGGTTTAGGGTATCAATAAAAAGGTTTTTCAGCCAGAGGGTGGCTGAGCACTGGAACAGGAGCAGTGGTCAGAGCACCAAGCCTGATAGAGCTCAGGAGGTGTTTGGATAATACTCTTGGGCACAGGGTGGGATAGTCGTGGCGTCCTGCACAGGGCCAGGATTTGATGGTCCTGATGGGTCCCTTCCAACACAGACATTCTGTGACCCTGTGAAATGGCAATATCAACACAAACCTGAAGCACCACGGCACGTCACGGCTGCTGCTGTCCCCACAATCCCAAAGTTCACAAAGCCCTGAGCTGCGGAGTCACAACCCAGCAGGAGCACGCGGTGCCAGCAGGCCGTGCCTGTCTGCACCCCACAGCACAGGGAATCGCTGCCGTGTTTGGCACGGGAGCTTTGAAGGCAAACAATGCAGCACCTGATTGTTATTTTCCACCGGCTTTGGGAGGCTGCAGAAGGAGCAGGTGAGGCCAGGCCGCGCCGGGAGTGCCGCCATGGCCGCGGCGTGTTGCGGCCTGACAGCTCCGGCGCGCGGGCCCTGCTCTTCCTCAGGGGCTGCCTGGCAGCTCCAGCAATGGCAGAGCACAAAGTGAACTCCCTGCCTGCCTCCTGCAGCACCACACGGGCTGCAAGAACAGCCTGCACCACGACGGTGCTGCTCCCTCGCTCCTTCCTCCGGTGAGGCTCAAACAGCCCTCAGCGGGCTGTGGGGCACGAATGGCTGCTTTGGTGGGGGAAGGAGGACAGAGGGCAAAGAGCAAACCCCTGGGAGCAGCAAGGGCTCCGTTTTCCACATGGTGAACGTGTCTGGAGGCGATGATTTCTGCTGTGGTCAGTGGTGGTGGCGTTGCAGCTGTGATTGGCGTTCCCAGAGGAAGCTCTGCTCCAAAGCAGGGGAACCTCCTCGGTGCAGAGGCCACATCCTCAAGGAATTAAACTGCACTGGCAAACAGCAGCTGTGTGACAACACACCCAGTCTGTACCTTCATGGACAGCATGAATTGTTCAGTCAAAGTAATGAGGTACTGGGGGCTCCTGGTGATAAACATCCCATTACCTATGATTCTTATAAACCCAGCGATTTTGCAGAAGGCACAATTGATTTTCTCACTCAAGTTTTTATCATTAAGATGTGTTTTGGCTCAGAGACAGCCCCAGTTTAAAGAGTTCTGCTGGTTTTGGGTTTGTTTGTTTTTTCTTTTTACAGGAGCATGTAGTGACAAGAGGGAATGGCTTCAAATTGACAGAGGGCAGGTTTAGATGAGATATTAGGAAGAAATTATTTACTGTGAGGGTGGTGAGGCCCCGGCACAGGGTGCCCAGAGCAGCTGTGGCTGCCCCACTATCCCTGGAGTTCCAGGCCAGGCTGGACAGGGCTTGGAGCAACCTGGGATAGTGGAAGGTGTCCCTGCCCATGGCAGGGGTGGAATGGGATGATCTTTAAGGTCCCTTCCAACCCAAACTACTCTGATTCTACGACCAGTACATTTTAAAGAAATGTGCTTTTTGGTCTTCACCCAATTTTTGAGCAGAGGAATGGGCAGAGTGCAGCATTTCTACCAACTCTTTCAGCAGAGCCAGAAGGAAATGCTTATGGAAGCTGGAGGTGTCATATCAAACTGAAAGGAGGGACTTCAACATAGACAGAGTTGAACAGGAGTTCTCAGACACTGAGTGCTGGCTTATTAGATAATTAGCTTAATAATAATATTAGATATTACATTAATATTAGATATTTTCATTAATATTCTTGGCACAGGAAATAGAAGCATGTTGAATTTTGTTGCTAAGACTGGAAAGGACTGTCAAACACAGGAAGATGGGAATGTCTATGCAGGGAGAATAGGATCAGAGCAGACAAGAATAAAAAAAAGACGGAATTCATTGGTACAATGAATAGAGTTGTGCTGCTCAGGATTAACAGTGACAGTTATGCCAAACTTTACCAGCTGGCAATGACAAGAGAATGTAGAACAGATGGAAGTTAGAAAGTTTTGAGCTATTGAGAGAGATTCTGGAGTAACTTTCTAGATGGTAGTGATAGAAAATTCCTGCCTAAGCTTAGGCTGACAGTGGATACACAGAGGAGTACACAAGGTTATGATGAGCTGATGATGGGGCCCAGCATCCCAGGTAGGAGCAGGAACTTTGAATTAAAGCTGCTCATGTCTGCTCTACAAATCAGTGGGTGCTTTGCTAATTAAACCCTTCTTGTGATTGTGATTGTCTCCACTACCATGTTTTACATTTTTTTAGGGGCACCACTATAATCAAGCTGAACACCATGTCTCCATATATACACTTTGCAAAATATTCATTCAGAAATGTTCAAAGCAGACCTCACTCCAGACTGAGGCCTTTTCTTACCTGACAGCAGAGATCTTCCTCACCCTCAGCAACTGACTGAGGAAACATTTGTCTACAAACAGGTAATTTGGGGTGATGATAGCCCTCATGTATACAAAACACCGCTGCATGAAACACATCACACACTTCAGAGGGAAAAGGCAAAGTACATCAGGTCAGCAGCTTCTGAAGTTTCTGCAGCACAGCTGGATGAAAGTAAAAGCCACCCTTAACAAGGGGGGTGATACTGAGCCAACCAAAGGACACTAAGAGTAGAGCTGGAGTGTAAGTAAAGGCAGGAATATGCTCAATTCTAAGCAATTTACACTCAGTATATGAATGCTCCATTTCTCCTCTGAGCAGTAAGATGTTTCCAGCAAAACCTGGGTTAGAAATAGAGATATTTGCAATGCTTTTATTACCATTACAGTTCATCCAAGATGATGCGTCTGGTTTGAAAGTCACAAAAAAACATATTCTTGTTAAAAATGCTGCCAAGAGGCTAAATGAAAACAGCCCACTGCTGAATCCCATGTTTGCAGCATTACCAGTGGGTTTTTTCAAGGGTGTTTATATAGACCCAGTCTCATTTAACAAGGCAAAAGCCGGAGCTCTCACATACTCCATTATTTCTCTGCAGGTCCTTCTCACCAGGGTTAAGTCTTTACACTACTTCCAAGCAAAGCAGCCAAGAAAAAGAAGAAACAAACGCTACTACTACTGAGCACAGAGGCCTCCTTTGCAAGAAATGTGATTTATGGAATGAAGTTCCTGGCATGTCTGCCGCCGGCTGTCACAACGTGTGCCTAAAATCCAGCGCTGAAATATGATCCCCGCTCCTTCCAAGATGCACTGTGCCTTCTAGCAAGTTCTGGAAGCACAGGCAGCTCTTTGCTCAGGAGTTGGGCTCCTCCTGTGTGTTGTCTCTCAGAGCTCTTTAGGGGTGAGGACCCTCCTAATTCCCTACAAAGCTGGTGTTGGTGAGCCCTGCTTTGCTGAAAGTTCTGGAAACTTTTCCATGTAGTTTGGAGAACTGATGCACTTGGAGAGATACAGAGCAAAGCTCATCCTGGCATCCAGAAGAGGCTTTTTGTTTGTCCTATCTTTAGCTCCCCACGTTTGTACATCAGAAACCCAATTGCTGAGAACTGAACCATGGTGGAGACCTCTTTCCATAAGTTCACAAAATAACAAGGAAACAACAGCAGCTTGGGAACTCTCTGGCCTTTTCTGGCCCTGTTGGGGTTGAAGGTATTTTCATTCCCTTTCTGCAGTGCTTTGGGTTTTCCTTTTCCTCAACATGAAGGAAATGCCTTTTCACCATTAAGCCTTTCCTCAGCTGCGTTTCAAACCCAGAAAATATTTTACCTCTAGTAAATTTTACCTCCTCATCATTTTCCTGCTGTCTTCAAAGCCAGTGAGACAGCAGCATTTTTACCACCATGATCTGCCTCAACTTGCAGCCACAGAAACCCCACCACTGTAAGACCCCTTTTTGCCAGCCTTTTCCCAGCCCTTGCCCACAGGTGATCCCAAGGGAGGCATCCCCCTCTGGAAGTGAAGGTCACCAGCTCCTGCTGGACTTCATTAGTGAAAACACACTGTGATTTTGGATAAAACCTGTGTTTTTGGATAAAACCCAGTGTATCAGTTATACAGAGGAGTTGCCAATGTGTGTTATCTGCTTTTGAGCAGGTATTTTCTAAAAGTGGGAACATACAAACCAACAAAACTTTCTGCAAAAACAAAAGAGCCAACAGAATGAGTCAAACCAAGCCTGCCTGACCGTTGACTCTGTGTTTGCTTCAGCAGGTTCTGGCTCTGGCCCCACTTGAGCCACAGAGTTTTGAAATCCATGCGTTTCTTCGTTCTCATCTTTCAGCTTTGCAGTAGAAGTTTTTTCCCCCCACAAACGTCTCCGAGGCCGTGTGGGATGTGGTCCAGCTCCCATTAAGGTCAGTGGGAGTGCTGCCACTGCTTCCCTGTGGGTCTCAGCCCTATCCCATTGTATTACATTTCTAACTGCAATTGGATACAGATTATTTCAATTTTTTTCCTCTCCTAGTGTCCACAATGGGCAAAGTATTTTCCAAACAGGAAAGGTCCCCCTGCATGCCCCTAAATCTCTAGAGGTACTGGAAAAATTATTTTAATTAAATACATTTGACATACGAGATCATAACTGTTCTCTAATAATTTTTTCAAAGACCTCTCTCATGTAACTTTTCTTAACTCTACAATAGCAGGGATTAAATCCTGATTCTGCTGAAGTTCATTGGAGTTTTTCCTATTAGCTTCATTGGAGCCATATTGTCTTGCTTCATCTCCATCTTTAACACTACTAGGCCACTACTGAAAATGTTCTGACAGGAACCATCACAAAAATGTCTGGTTTGGGTGACTGGGTTAATCTTTAGAAAAAAGAAAAAATCAAGTTTCCCCCAGAGAGCAAAACAATAAATAGTAGAATGTTAGTTACACTGTCTGATGTGAAGAGTTAAGGAAAACAACGACTACCAGGTGCCAACCTGGACCTTTATATGAAGATTTGGAGACAGAGTTTAAAGACATCATGGACATCCCAAAGTAGGGATTTCATGAAGGAAACACAAATTTACAGAGTTTGTGAATGGAGAGTTCAGCCTCTTCTCTGTACCAAGCTGACCAGGGGGCAGTTTGGAACTATTTGGGACTCAGTCTAGTTAGGAAGAGTCAAGGGCTACCTGCTAGCTACCAGGAAAAAAACTGACAGTGACTATTGGGGGACAAACTGACAGTGACTAATTTGGAGAAAGGTAAGAATCTTATTTTTGTGCACACATTACAGTGCCACAGATGAATTACCTCACACAGCAGTGCTGCTCAGTCACCAGTGAGCTCCTCCTCATCTAGAGCTTTTACTGACTAACAGAGCCTGCTCTGCTTGCAGGGGCTGACACCTGAAAGCAGGTTGTGATTGATGGCAGGTCCCTGCTGCCAGAGCAGCCTCTCCAAGTCACCAACTGCGAGCTGGCCTCAGGTTTACACACGTGCTCACACAGTATTTACTGAGGTCAAGCAGGCTGCGTGCATGCTGTATTTGCCAAAAAAATATCCATCTTTGGGTGGCATGAGCCCAAAGGAGGAACTCTGAAACTGCTTCCTGCTGCTGGAAAAGGGCAGAGCCTGGATGCTTCCTGTTCAGACACATCTTGTGGGAAGCAGCCCTGACAGGGTTCCAGCAGAGCCAGAATGAAGGTGTGTGGTAGAGGCCACTTCTGCACACTGATTTCTGGTCATACTCACTGCCATTTATATCAGCCTTTAGGTTAATTCATTGCTGTGGCAAAAGGAAAAAAAAATATTTTGCGCATAGTTCGAGAGACATAAATAATGCCATTAATTAAAAGAGATGCCTGGAGTTTGCACAGCAATATTTAAAGTGATGAACATCACAACAGTCTCTTCTCCCAAGTAACAAACAACAGGACAAGAAGAAATGGCCTCAAGTTGTGCCAGAGGAGTTTAGGTTGGATATTAGGAAAAGTTTCTTCTCTAAAGGGTTGTCAAACATTGGCACAGGCTGCCCAGGGCAGTGGTAGAGTCATCATCCCTGGAAGATTTAAACGTGTGGATGTGGCACTTGGGGACATGGGTTAGTGGTGGCCTTGGCCATGCTCAGTTAATATTTGGCTCACTGGAGGTTTTTTCCAACCTTAGTGATGTTTTCATTCTGGGATTATCTGATGATGATATTGATGGCAAGCCATCAGCCAAATCAGACATCTCCAGGGAATCCGAGAGCGAGAAACACACTTTGTCTATCCCTTTAACATTTTTAAGCCTGGAGAACACTACTTTGAACACTCACAGTGGTTTTATCTGTAGCTCTCAGGACAAGCTGGACAAATGCCATTGTTCTTGACCTGAAAAGCAAATCTGGAGCCTGAATTCAGCAGAGCTTTTATTGTACATAGCTATTGAACACACGTGTAAGCCCCATTGAAACTAATAACCTCAAACATACACTCACTTTATTTGTTCAACAGGGATCAGGTCAGGCATGTACTTGAAATACTTCCAGGGTCCAAGGAACTGAGCTGAAATCACAGATCTGTCTTCTAGTCTCATTACTAACATACTCATTAAGAAAATTCTTCACTTTTTCTGTGTCATCTTTTATAATAAAGGCTCCCCACAACAGCTGTAGACAAGGTTCCTCTCCTGTTTAAGGGCATATAATCCTCAGCATGGGCAATATAAACAGGCTCAGCCACATAAAACAAATATGGATTTTGCTGGTGCTTTTTCCATATCTAAGAAAACCTAGACTAGGTTGGTTTTTTTTTTTTTAAACATCAAAAACATTTGGCTGCATAAGCAGCCAAAAGTGGTTGTATGCTTTGTATATTAAAAGTCAGAATAGTTGCTCATGAACATACTGAATGGATTTTACTTGTTTCCCATAATGGAGCCCAGGCTGGCATTGCTTTAGACATTTCAGTGCAGAAGAAATGTCAAGCACGCACTCATCCCCTGACAGAAGTTCAAATCAAACAAACCAGGCTAGACAAGCTAATAACAAGCTTTGTTCACTCCAGAATGGCAGCTATGGAAATATGCCTCATTTTATATATTATTACATGCACAAGCTGAAAAGGCCACTGAAAAAGCAACCAGCATTGTTTTTCTTATTTAAATGATCAGATCCAAGCTACTTATTTAACCAAGAATAATAATAAAATCACGTAGTACTTTCAGCATGGATGTCTTCATAATTCAGTTTTCTCTGTCATAAATTATGATTCATGTAAATAGACTTTTTTTACTACTAGAAACTGGGAACTTATATGGAAACCAATATTACCAAAACTTGAAAGTAAATTAGAGCCACTTTTGGGGGGTCAATTTATAAAGGCAATATGATATGCCTTGTTGTTTGCAGCTCTAGTGCCAAAATAAAGAGCAAGAACAGTTTATAGTTTGCTTCTTATATAAAAACTAACATTTAAACTTGAATTACTTTGTAGCTATATTTAAGAGATGGTTTGGAGACAGAAGAACACTGAGAATGCTGCTGCTCTTTCTTCAGGGGTGCTTTGCTATTTCCCTTTCTAGGAACCAAAAGCCCCTTTGCAGCTGGTGTCTGGCAGCTTTGCAGGCTCCTGACTGAAGATGGGAGGAAGGCACATTCCCCTCCATGTGCATCCCTCTGCTCTACAGGGAATAAAGTGGAAACAGCCCTGGCATGGCTGGAGATCCTCCAGAAGTGGACTCTCAAAGCCAGCAACGCAGTGCCTTGAAGAAGTACATACATTAACCTCGTTCCTTCTGAATTCCTACGCCTACATTCCAAATATTTACCCTAGCAAACATTACCCAGCCTATGGATTCCAGCTGCAATCAGCATCCTGCCTCCCTCTGCCTGGATGGTTTGGAGGCCTTTCCAAAGGCCCCTGGATGCCCAAAGCATCAGCCCTGCTTTCCTCCAAAACAGCTTCTTATCACAGACACACAAAAGGTCACAGGAACAGTCTGCAGCCTCCCTCAGCAAAGGGAATAAACGTGCAAACAAAGCCATTAGCAGTTTCCAAAACAAACCCCTCTTCTCGGTGGCCAGGAGCACAGAGTGCCACATATGCACTGCACAGAAATGCCTGCTCACGTGGCAGCTGAGCAGCTGTGGGGAGCTGGGAGCCAAAGCAAAGCTCTCCCTTTGGCCGCAGAAATGCCGCCGTAATTAATTATTTCGATTCTCCTTCTTTAAAAACATTAAAGATAAGCACAGGGAGATCAAGAGGAGGGCTTTCACCTGCCAGCTCACTTTGTTGCCCTCTAATTAATATCCACATACAACACGTGTCACTTTAAGAAAATGTAAAATTTAAGTAGCTGTCCTGAAGGACATACACAGAAATTACTAGGGAGCCATCTGTGCCACAAAACTTTCAGCAGAGACACAGCAGCCAGAAAAAAAAGAGAATCAACAGCAATAAAAGCAAACACTCTGAGGTAAGAAATGGCAAAAATGTTTGGGTCAGCACTAATTAAGGTTTTTCCCGGTTATTATTTTCCTTATCAGCCTGGCAGGGACAATTCACCCCTCTTGTACTCCCCCAGAGCTCCAGGGCAGGCAACCCTCTCTCCCCTCTGGCATCCCTGTGGAACTCACTCCTGCTTGCCCAGGAATGTCTCATTTATCTGTCCTCTGTCCCAAAGTTTGTTTTCCTGCTGCTATGGTTCTCCCGTTGCTGGAATAAACACGAGCAGAAGTCTCTTGCATGACTCAGGCTCCATTTGCTTTGGTGAGAACTCCTTGGCACATCTGGGAGACCCAAACCTCGTCCTCCAAACCCCAATCTTCTCAAACCTGGGCTTGCCCTCTGCCTAGAAATTTCCCATGGATTTTGCAGCGTCAAAGCAAAGCCCACCATCCTCACTGTCTCCCACTTAATCTCTTACCTTCAGATTACAGGGCTCATTTCAGCAGAAAACACATCTTCTGGTCAGAAACAAACAAATAAATCCATGTAAGGCTCAGTTTGAAACAAGCATTCAAACAGCTGAGGAGGAATTAAATAATGGATAGTGGCAGGTATTAATGGGGCAAACAAATTTAGAGAGGCTGCAATTACACCCAGGTTGTACTTGTTTGAAATGTTAACTGTTTGATGAGACTTAACACCCAGCTAATGAGCTTTTAAAAGTAATTCCCACATGTAGCCACCTTCCTTTGCTCACAGAAGGGAAGCAGAGTGTCTGGCAATTGCCGTGGTCATCAATCCAGGGCTAGCAGCTAATCCTGTTTTATTGCCATCATTAGCCTAATACATGAAGCATACACAGAGCAGCTGCCTGCTCTTCCTCTTTCCCCCTCTCTTCCTCTCCCTGCTCTCCAGCCTCTGCATCCTCACACACAAGATAATGCTGTCAGTCCACCCAGGTTGCTTTCTCCAGGTGCTGCTTTTCTCCCCATTATCCATCCCACAGGAAAGGTGTCCAGGTTACCCAGCTGGCCTGGGTGCCTGCCTCCTGCTCCTGCACATACACCACTTGGAGCTCCACGAGGGGCTTTCCCACAGCTACATTTAGTTCTGAAAACTTAACTCCCTTTCCTAAGGCTGGATGTGGTCACTATTCCCCAAAAATTACTGCTCTGTATCCAGCAGCTCTGACCTGGGCTCACTCAGCCATCCTCACTACTGCTCTTACACTTTGCCCTCCCCCAGATTCTCTGTCATTCCATTAAACTTGCACTAAAAGGGTCTAAAATCAAGAAGTGCATATGAAAAAGATCCTTACAAAGTTTAAAGTACAAAAGACTAACAGAACCAAGAAGAGAGATTGTACTGAGTCTGCACTCAGGGGGAGCCCGTGGGGATTTGCAACACCTGAGAGGTGAAAATGTGCAAAGATCTAGGCCAGGAAGCAAAACTGGGGAGAGTAATCCATGAACATTCAGTTTACGTTATTTCAGGGGGAGGTGAGGTGAATAAATGAAAACCATCCTTAGAGCCTTGCAGGAAACAGTTTGCAGGTTTTATTTATTCAATTTTAGCTGGTCCTTGGACTTCTATTTTCCAAAAGGCACATCTGCCTTCATTAAAAGGGTGGCTAAAGAATATTCTTTGGTACTAGAGTTATGCTACCTGCATGGCAAGGAGCAGGCAGGCTTCTTCCAGCCTGCAGAAAGAAACAAAGACCGAGCTCACACCTGTGTCCCATGCCAAAGAAAGTAAATAAATGCACTGTGAGTTATGGGGCCTTCGTTCTCTCAGCTGCCTTTGCTTGTTTGCTTGCCCAGCTCCATTTCTTCATGGCAATGGGCCATAAAAAAAAAAAATTCTTTATCTTCTACTATTTACACTCAGATTTTGGTTTTACAAAGAGTGTCACGGAGAGCACAAACCAACACCTTCAGGCCCAGGTGCCTGTTGCTGGGTTTCTCACTGTGTGCTGTGCAGAGCTATCCAGCTCCTCAGAGTATAAATCCTCATCAGACCATTTTTTTCCCTCAGGTGTGAGTTACCTTTCCTCCATTCCGGATGCTTTAGGCCAGGCATTCAGTTTTTGATACTTTCAAAGCCTGCTCAAGATGAGCCGCCCTGAAAACTTCTGAGTGTATTGATCCCTGGGCAGTTACCAGTTAACTGGGCCAGCACTGATGCTGGTGTGGCAGGAATTCCACCATCCTGGTGCTGCCTGATAACCAGGAATATCAGCAGATGAAAGGAGTAGAGAGGTCTTCCACCAGGCTGCAGGGGACAGAAAAAGGGAGCAGAGCAGAAAATGCCATAAAATAACCGCACCAACATCATATGTTATCTTGGCTGGTTAAAAGCACTTTCTTTCTGCGTTCTTCACCCAGCATCAAATGACAGAACCAATAATGTTATCATGTGCCAGCCTGCACAAGCCAAGCCTTGCTAATCTCTCCTCACTGGTTCTCTCTGCGCCGTGCCGCCGTCCGCCGTCCCAAAGGGCTGAATTGTCCCTTTGTCACTCCAGGTACAGTCACCAGCCCTGGTACAAACCCACTCCCCCTCCCCAGAGTCCCCATTGTCCCTGGTTGTTTACTGTGGCTGCATTTGCTGTGGGACAGCTGGTGACTTGTGGCACTGGGCATTGTCCTGCTGCCCAGCATCCTCGGCAGGGCACCGAACAAAGCTCAGCAGTGTCTCTGTGTGCCAGCACCTCGAGGGCAGGGACAAGATAAAGGAGGGTGCTGAAGCTGGGGCTTATCTTGCATTTCCTTCATGATATCACAACCTGAGAGAGGAAGGCTCTGTCTCAGTGCAAGCAATCCAGCAGCCTGCATCCTGCACTCTCCCAGCCACAAGAGATAAAGTGATGCTAAGCCAACCAGCAGTGCTGGGCTCTGCTTGCCATACATATTCTCACATCATGCCATGTGAGATGTCATTCAGTGATCCCAGGCCAAAACCCTAACTCAAAACAAACAGAGGGTGGGCTTTGAATTAAAACAGTGGTGGGAAGAGTTTTCAGACACTCAGCAGTGGCCTCGATGCTGGTTGAGCCCCAGTTTCACCAGGAGGGTCTGTGATAAGGGACCAAACACTTTGGAAATGTCCTACCAACCTTTCCTGCTTGGTGGAAAGGTTTTCTGCAGCTTTTATTCTCCACTATGGAGAGAGGGGCAGGGGGCTATGACTGAGGGAGAGCCAAAGTATTTGGGGTTGTCAAGGAATGGGAGAAAGCAAATGAATAAACTGTTTTACTTTTAGTTGCATGAGACAACTTCACAGACAGAAAGCCACAGGCACAGCCCTGAGGAGCAGCAAAACAAAACTTCTCATTACCAGAGCAGGAGAAAGATAGCATTAGGTAGAAAAGAAGAAACTGAGAGATGAAAAGGTTGAAGAACTGGGTCATTTCATCAGTAAAGCAAATCTATACCTTGAATTAACTGCATTTATGCAGTCTGTAGCAGTTTGTAATTATGTTTTGTAATTGTTTTATTCCTGATGTTTGTCATGATTGAAAAGCACGTAAGAGTGGCTGAGTCAGATCCATCCCACATCCCACAGGACCAGCAGTGGATTCCTGCTCCTTCCAGCTCCTACCAACTGCCTGGGAGCTTTCTCAGTAGCTTTTTTCACCTGAGTCATTGCATTTCATAACAAGTGATGAATCCAGCCTTCATTCATTTTTTTAGTTAATTTAAAAAAATAATTTCTATTTCTGTCCTTCACAATATCCTGTGGAAGTGAGTACCACCATTAATTTTGTGGTGGGCAAAAGTATTTTTTTCCTTTACTTGCCTTATGTGCTCCTTGATCTTTGTACTACTTATGTTTGTTTTTATTGTAACAGTCAATAACTGTGCTCTAATTGCATCTGCCTTATGGACTTGATCAGGTTTTCCTCTCTCCTCCAGATCAGTAGGAGGACTGTTCAGCAAACAGCTTTGGAAAGAGGATATTTCCTCAAGGAGTAGGCAGCAAGGAAGAAGGCAGAAAAAAAGAGACATTAAGAACAACATAACGGAAAGAGCAAGACTCTGGGAATTGAAAAGGTGTGAGGCACGGCTTGGGGTTGAGTGATTGATGTGAGGTCTTAAAGCAAAGCCCAGAATATGATGAGTTTCATTTTCATAAAAAACACTGCAGTCATTATGTGTGGCCAGGAGGCTGCACAGCACTAAATATTGCTGATGTTTAAGAGCTTCTTTTTAAGAGCTCGGGCCTTAAAATATCACATGTGGGCAGCAGCAAGTAGTTATTTGTGGGGAGTGGTTACCAATGGACAGAGAGCTCAGCTGCCATAAAAATTGCAACTTTATTTTCTTCCTTTGTACTGCTCTTCCCCAAAATGTGCCAAATAAAACACGTCCTCCCAGACAGACCCACTAGTATTTCATGGTCTTGCCATGCTGGGTTAGAAATTGCAGTGTCATGAAAACATCCTTTAAATCAATAATAAAACAGGATATTTCTAAGGGTCTTGCATCTTGAAGGAGCCTTCACAGCCTCACAAACCCCCCACCACATCCACTGGGAGAGGTAACAACCCTCAGCAGCGTTGCTTAGTGGTTCAGCAAATGTGGAATAAATATTACATGGCGTTTAACAAGGCCTTTTCCAACGTAAATGATTCTATGAAATACAAATTCCACTCCATTTCCATGCTCTGCACTCATCTGCAAAAAAAGAGCTTTTCCCTGTGAACACAGCAGCAGCCCATGGGAATACAGAATGTGCCTTCTGCACCGTGGTTTGCTTATCACTGTGGGTGTGTTCTTGTAGGAGGAAAATTTCTGCCCCACAGGTTTTACAATCTAAATTGCAACAAGGCAAGGTAATGAGAGCAAAGGGATGGAAAGAAGAAAATTAATCTCAAGACATAGAAATGCAAATGTGATCATGTCAAATGTACACATGATGCAGGTTCCAGAATGAAGGGAAAGATGGAGAGGAGAACCAGAAGCATACCAAGATGGATTCATGATAAGAGATTTACAGAGTTTTTCCAGGGGAGGAAAAAGACTTTGTCTGATACATTCAAATGAGTCAGGAAACAACAACAACAACAAAAAAAGCAAGCTTAATGTCCAGTTATATATAAAAAAATCTATATTTTTAGACTGGACACAGCGTTAATCATGATATAGACTGAGAAGTGCTGCTGAGAGCACAGCCTCAGAGCAAAATGCATCTCCCCTCCCCTCCCTGACTGTAAGCGATGCTTTCCTGGCATGGGTTGGCTTCTCTGGGGAATTCTCCCACCACCAGCCATGGCTGGTGTGTTTGGGCACTGGGATCACTCCCAGACAACATTCACTTCCAGCTGGGAATCACAGTCCCACAGGAGAGGGGAGAGGACATCCAAAGCCTGATGAAGCATCAGTTGCTTCTGTGCAGAGACTTAATTTTTTCTTAATAAAAGAAGACAGCACTTGTGAGACCCATGTACTTCAAACTCCAATCATTTTGCTCCATTGCACTTTGTCCTGTGAGTGAAATCCATCATTCTGTGAATGAAGTAGATCTAATATGATGGGATCCAGCAGTAAACACAAATATCAGTGATTTCTCCAAGGAGTAACCCAGCAAAAATATACCTTCTCCTTCCATACTTATTACATACATTTAGGAAAGAAATTCTAAAAACCCCCATATTTCTTTTTTTCATTTTACTTCCCTGACTTTTTCTTCAAGATGTACAGTGACATTTCAGGTAAGACAGCAGACCAGAGCACCATTTCCCCCAACATTATGTAGAGAACAGGGGCTGCAGCTTTAAAATTTTTCCTTTTTTTTTTTTTTTTTTTTTTTTTTTTTT
>VWZP01004165.1:499657-518976 GCA_013396995.1 Dicaeum eximium | reverse complement strand
TTTTTTTTTTTTTTTGTAACCAGTGACAAAAAGAGCAAGCAGACCATGCCATAAAGCTCCTCCATGCCCTCTTCCAAATTCTGCTGCAGCACAAATGCCAGTAAAAATAACAATTTTCTGCTGGCCTGTGTGGAGCAGTATTCCCCTGGAAGCAATGTTGAGGCTCTGGCTGTCCACAGGCACAGCCCCAAGCCATGGATGCTGCATACAAAATTCTCCTGAAGTCTGGATTTGGAAAATAAAATAAATATATTTTAAAGACTCCTCATGACATGAAGTCTCATTTTTGGAAGTGTGTAGGTTTAGGGGTTTTGCATAATGATAACAACAACAATAACAGTAATAATAATAATTTCATTTGGAACAGCATATCAGAGGACTCAATTTAGGAAAGCAGTCTGTGATAAATGGGAAAGCTACAGGGAGCACTTAGAGATCCTAAAGGAATGACCAGGAGGTGAGGAGGACAGGAACCTGCTCACCCAGGATGTGTGCAGAGGACCCAAAACCTTTTAATGCTCTGCCCATAAGTAGCGGTGGGAAAAGCTAAACACATGCAGACCTTTAATTACCTAACTGTTATCTTGGATTAGGCAGGCAGCGAGCAAGAGGAGGTGTTGGTGCTGCAGCAGATGAGATCTGCAGATCCCAGCTCACATCTGATTATGGCCTCAAATCTGTGGGCGCAAAATTAAAGGCTGAATTCCAACCAACTTTTAAAAGTTGCCTTTCAAGTGGTGAAACGAGAGCCTCCACCCATTCCCCAGCTGCCTGTGATTTATCTGGGCTGAAAGCTTGCCCAGCATCATTGGCAGGTAAAGAGGCCCTCAAGCCTGGTATTGGGGCTAGAGAGAGTTAAGGGTACTTTTCCATGTAAAGTGGGTTTGGGAAAGGAATGCCTTGAATTTTGATGATATTGGCCTGGTTCTCAGCTCCAGGGCGGTAATGCAAAGCAGCAATACTGCATTCCACTTGCAGTGCTGAGGAGCAAGGATTAACCACAAGTGAGCAGTGAAGGCAAGATTAAACTGCAGGGCTGCCCTCCCTTCCCTCTCCAACGAGGATGAACAATGATGCAGCAAATAGCAGGAAGGTTGCAACAGTCAGGCAGAAACTGAAACATTAAAAAAAAAAAAAATCATAAAGTCACTTTTTCTTCCTGGCTTGGGAAACTCAGGCAAAAACTGTTTCCTTCACATTGGATGTGCTCTGCAAGGTCATCTCCACAGCAGGTATTTTCAGTGCTGAACTCCTGTTAATCAGCCTTTCCAAAACTGGGCCAGGACAATACCCACCTATCCTAATCCCAGTGCTGAGCTCCTTGCAGTGGGGAGCAGAAAGCAGGGTGGCTTTGGATGACATCCTGAGAAGGCTGGGCACAGCTGAAGGTTGGCAGAGGAGAGACAGCTTCTGGACAGAAAGCTGTGAGGAGCTTTGCTCAGTGCTGTGCAGAGCTCAGTCTTTCCATTCAGAGGTCCAGGCCTGAATGCAGTGCCCAAATCCTCTCTCACCCTGCAGAGAGCCACATGCTTGTTTTCCTGGGAAGGGCTAACACCAGAAGCTCTGGGATGGCAATGGTTCCTTAACTCAGCACTCAGATATTGGCTCATGGGCAGGGCTGGAAGTGGAGGAAGGTAGCAGCTCTCTCTAACCAGCCCCAAGGCCACATGCCGGTTTTAAAACATAAGTAAGACCTAGAGGGAAGCCTGCCCCAGTCCCACATAGTATCCTGTGACTCTCAGCAGCTCTGGTGCTCCTCTCCCCTCCTCTGCTGGCACTCACCCTGGATGAGTGCTGTCAGCCTGTTCAGCACGTCAGAGGAAACCAAACCAGATCAAACTATTCATTCTGCCAAAAGGAGAGGAAACATCTCTCATCCCTTTGCCAGCAGCCAGCCATGCAGCTCCATCAGACTTCTCCCACCAGAGCCTCCACTGCAGCAAACCCAGCTCTGCTTCACCCCTGTAACCTGGCTCCACTCCAGGGGAATGGAGCTTCTGCCCTCTGTGCTCTCCCAAGGACATTGGGGGCACCTGGCAGAGGTCCCTGCAGCCATCTAGGGGACACTGTCCTCTGCAAGGTCTGCTCCATTACTGAGGACTGTCTGAGACGCTGCTGAAAATCCCAAGGTTGCATTTGGCTCCACAGACTTGCAACAGAACAATGAAAGCTGGGTGCCATAGACCCAGCACAGCCAGGAAATGCCTAAAATTTGGGGAGCAAAGGACTGGCCCAGTCACTGCCCTCCTTGTGCAGAGATTCACCTCCTCACTCCATGAATGCTTTCCAACGCTCTGACATCACCAATGAAGCCCTCATGTATTCACAGAACCACAGAGTGGTTTGGACTGGGAGGGAAATTAAAGCCCATCCAGTTCCAGACCCCTGCCATGGGCAGTTATTTTTGTCTCCAAGCGATGAACACCAGGAGAAGAGACTTTTCCCTTTTCTCTTTTTCCTGTTGACATCACCACTTCAGACAAAGGCCAAGGTCTTTTGGGAATAGCTCCTTTTTAGAGTTTAACCCTGATGACTCTTCAGTCCTCAGGATCTTGAGACAGTCCCTGGAAAGCCTCACCCTCAAATCCTGCATTTTGATAATATTATTCTATCAATATTCCTTCAGTTTTCCAGGTAGACACCTCTCCTGGGCTGCCAGCAGGCTGGGAATGCATCATCAGAGCTGGAGAGGAGAAGGAGATGACTGAGGCTGTGGGGAGGGAACCACGTCAGGACAGGAACCAGGAGGAGGAGTGGTCCCTCTGAGTCACTGCTTCCCCCTGGCAGGCTGGATTTATCCCAAACCAGGCTCCAAAGACAGTGCTGCAGCCCAGCACAGCCTCTCCTCCTTTGGTGCCCAAGCCCTGTGCCACATCCCTCGCTGGGCCTGTGCCATGCCCACATGGTCACATCACCTTTGCTTGTGGCCCAAAGGGAAGGAGGTGTCCTGGTGGCTGGGGTGGCACTGAGCTGGCCCATGGCTGCTGTTTCAGTGGCCATTTCCTTGACAGCCATTATGACTTGAATGACAATTCTCCTTTCAAATCCTAATTTTAATTGCATTTGATGACAGGTTTCTCCTTTCTCCCCGCTTTCTGCCTGGTTACTCACGGTGAAGAGCCAAATTTCAAAATTAACTCCGGTTTCCAAATTGCCTTTCCCACTTGCTGTTAATACCATTAGTACTTCACGTTATTCCCATAGATACATGACCAGGCAAACATACACAGTCCCTGCCCTGCAGAAATTTTGGTAGAGACTTGAGATGTGACAAGGAACAAGCCCTGACAGCGCGGGGGCTGGAGGGGATGAGGTAATGAGGCTGCAGGCACGTGCGCAGCTCCGTGGATTTCTGCTGAGAGATCCAATAATTTTTGTTGTGTTGTTGTTGTTTATTTAATTATTAAACTCAGAAGACTTTCTAGCAATCCTCCTGGGGTCTGGAACCTCAGTTTTGATTCAGGCCTATTGCTTGTGTCTAGGCTAAAAATGGAAAACAGATGGTGGGTTATGAGATGGCTGCAGCAGAAGCTGACAATCTGCGCTGTCCCCGCGTCGGCAGGGGAGTGAGTGCTGCAATATGTGGAATCCATCCCTAGCTGTGTGTCACAGGTGTTGATCCACTGTCTCTGCACAGAAAGGAAGCAGCCAGACTTATGTCCTCCAGCCAGACTGGCTCTGAAGGTTACTTACAAAGGAAAAGAAGATAAAAGGGTTCAGTTCGTGTCCATCCCAAATCTTCACCAAAGCTAAAAAACCCCTCAGTGCAGCCAGAATCAAAACCTGCTCTGTCTGCAGGAAATGGAAGCTGAGATATTTAATGTTTAAAAACTCAATAGATTAAAATATTATCAAATCCTCTGTTTTGCTTTAACTGTGTTATCAACAGAGCCAAGGAGAAGGCTGGTGATAAAAGACATAGGCTGAATGAAGAAACCAGTCTTTCAAGGAGCAGCAAATAAATCAGGTTAACACCCAGGGAAGGGCAGTGTTGGACAATGCTTGTGAGAGGAGGTGGATACAGCTCAGGTGTGCTTCTGCAGTGAAGGACAAGGAGAGGCGGAGCTACGGGGTTTTTTTACATGGTATCCTTGAATATGTATTCCTTGAACGGCTTAGGGAAAAAAATACAGTGCCAAAATGATTTGTGAAATCACTCAGACCAGAGAAAATCAATATTTTACACTTCTTACACATGCTAAATACATGTTGTACACAGAACTCACCTTGGCTCATGCCTTGGCTCATGCCTTGGGCTCCCTTTCAGACCAATCACTCTTTTTGAAATCTCCATATCCCAAGTTCTCGTGGTGAGCATTTGACAAGTGCTTTGGATATGACATAAATCCCCACCCAGCACTGCTGGGCAGCAATCCTTTGGGAAACCTTCCCCAACCAGGCAGGAGCATTTCCTGGCCAAGCAAAAGCAACTGCACACTCTCTTATTTAGCTGAAACCTCTGGAACAAGGGAAAGGAATTATGGTGCTGGTGAGGGTCTGGTAAAACCAAAGTTCAGAATTTGTCTCTACCCCATTGAGACACTGCACAAGGTATTTAATTCTGCTTTTCAGGTCTTCTCTGTGAAGGAGGAGCAGTGGGATTCTTCCTCCCCAATGGAAGGAGATGCAACAGCCAGGTCAGCACCACGTGGCAGATGCTGCACAAACGGGGACAGTGACTGCTACAGAGAAGTGCTTTAAGTTGAAATTCTTTAAAGCTTTCTTAGCAAATGAAGGCTGAGATACACTTAAGGCTTGAGGAAATTTAATGCAGTATTTTCTAGAACAGTCTGTAGAGAGGGGTAGGAGAGCTTCTCACCCATTTCTCTCATCAGGGTAGAGCCTGCACCACGGATGCTGCAGAACAGCAAAAGCTGCACGTCCCTGTTCTCTGCAGTGTGGAATTAAAAGACATTTCTTGCACTTCAGGAACTGTGAACTTCAGCAGGCACTCCCTGCACTCTCAGCCTGCTGAATACCTGCCAAAAAAAGAAGCCTATCATTTCTGTAACAGCATGCATCTTTTGTTTGCCATGGTATTTTTCAGGGGGAACATTGAATCTGCTTTAGTAAAAAATTAACATCTGGAGATTCTCAGTTTTGAAAGAGCAGGTGATGTGTTTGGCAAAGGACAAATCCATGACAAAGAATTTAATAAAAGAGGGAGACAGGATAGCTCATGGGACCATTACTTTAAACTTCCAACTGCAGTGTGAAATGGTGCTTACCAATAGTAAATGGTGGAGTACTGCTCAATGTTAATATCCTCTGCATCACACCACTGTCCTCCTATTTACATATATATTAAAATGACCACGGCTTCCCTGTTTGTGCTTTCATGCTGGAAACATTCTGGGGAAATCTTATTAACGGAAAATTCATAAAACCAAGGAATCACAGGGAAATATCAGAGGGCATTTTTAAAATGTGAACTCCTGACTCACAAGCATTCCCATTTTCTTGGGAAATCTGCTCCCAAGAGCTGCCTTTGTGACCAGTGTTGGGTGTTCACACAAATACACAATATATCCACAGTGATCCATTGCCTGGCAGCACACAGGAGCCTGCAGGGAAGGGGAGTGTGAAGTGTAAGACTGCTGTAATAAATAAACAGCTAGCCAATCTAGGGATTTCTTTTCCTTTATATATTTTTGCAAAAGTTATGATATATTTAATTTGCCTGTGGAAAAAATATATAGCTACTGCAAAGTTGTATGTATTCAGTTTTGAATTTCTGTTTTGTCCTTGCTCTGGACAACTAAGTACTTTGGCCTTTTTAGCCACAGATCATCTGGGACAGCCCAAGAATCAGATCAGGCTCTTCCATCCAAAATACAGACAACTCCTTATGCACTACAATGCAAAAAACCAGTGCTTTTAGCACTCCTTTTGCAGTTTCTTTCTGCTTTCAGAGGTTAGACTGGAGCAAACCTTTTGTGTTTAGGAGCCTTGAAAGCACCTGGGAGCTTAGGACATGCCATAAAGATTGTTTAAGACCCACAGACCAAATTCACCCTGGCAGCTCCTGCCACAAGTCAGGAGATTTCCTTGGTGGATCCGTTTGGCTCCAGGTGCCTGCAGCCTCTGCCATGTGCTGAAATGTGTCAAATCCACTCACACTCACCCATTTCCCATGTGCTCTTCCAACAGGACACTGGTCCAGTGGCCACCCTGCTAAGAGGCTGCTCATTGTCAGGGGCCATCTCAGCAGAATCACTCTTGCTGTCTGAAGGACAGGTGAAAGCAAAGTCAAGGTCAAGGCTTTCCTTGTCAAAGTAAAAGGTGAGAACTACATTTTCTCTCTCCCCTTTAACTGGTTTAAGGGAGGAACAAATTAACTTGGGCTACAGAATTGTTCCTAAGCCTTGGAGACCATAGGGAAAGAGAAGGAACATGTTCTGTCATCTGAAAAACCAAATTAAGTGAAATGCTGAAACCACAAGATTTGTTTACTACAGGAAGCACTTACGTTTCCAGACCTGAGAGCAGTTTCTTCACAGCCCTGATTAAAATTACTCATCAAAACATTACACAGATTTAACTTCATTTCATATGGTGAACAATTATGCAGCTTGGGTGGAGTGGAAAATATCCAGTGTGTTATTAGTTGTGTTTAGCAGAGGCATGTGGTAAAATGTCTCCATTTTCCTGTCTAGGAGCTGTGTGCCAATGTAGACTTTTACCAAGAAAAGCAAAGGTGAGCGGGGATGAATAGGAGCTGGAAAAGCTCAGACCTTAAAACAGCAACACAGGAATGAACAGCAGTGAAACAAAGAATTTTTCAAAGACAAGTTTTGCTCCTTGTTCCTCCTGTAAACCCGTTTCAGAACCAAACCACACAGAGAAAATAGGTAGTGTGGTGCATGATGTGAGCAGTTTATTACAGAACAAGCAGCTCTTTTTTCACAAAGTCTCTTGGATGTTAGAGAGCTGGGACAGGGTTTAGATGAACCCTCCTGTCCTCGGCTCCTGCCCAAGCTATGATGTGCTTGCATGTGACAACCTCATTTGAAAGGAAAAACACATATTTTGACTTTGATTAAGCTATTAATGTGTCCTCCTCTAGCAAAGCCACAAGATGAGGCTCCTTACGATGGCTTTTAGTGGAGCTAAAGAAAGCTTGACAGGCAGATCATTTAGGAAAGAGAAACACAGAAAACAGATCCAGTGCAAACTCAGGCATGGCTGGGACCTGACTGTTCTGGGGCTGCTTGTTTTAGTAGCACAGCTTGGACTAGGGCACTGTTTTTCAAGTAACTATTGAAATAAGGCACTATTTTTCTAATCCAGACTGGATTAACATTTCACCTAAGGCGTAAAGGCTTATTGTCATAAATCCATCACAAAATTACAGCAATTATAAATGAGAAATGCACTTCAAGAAAATTAACTTAGTTTAGGGGGGAGGGTGGGGAATATTTACTAGGGCACCACAGCTGAAAAAACCTCATGCTGACAAAACATGTTAAAGATTTCATGTAGAACTCTTATCATAGCCAGCTCGTGTTTGCACAGCCTTTCAGTCAAATGGGTTTTACTAAAGGGTATTTGAACAAGAAAAGAACCCTTGAATCAGGCAGACACCACAAATGAAAGACTCACAATTTTGACAAAGCTCACACACACAAGCTTAAAACAAAAGCATGAAACTCCTCCAGCTTTATAGCCAACTTTATTCCTTTCATAGCATTGGCTTTCAAATACTTTGTGAAAAAAATGTTGTCATAACAATAAAGCGTGAATAGGCAAATCCATGTATTCCCAGTTGTTGTCCCAAGCAAACAAGAAAAACATTTCACACTTCACGATTAATACAATGTCCCTTTGTCCCAACACATGAAAGAGCTATTTAAAACAAATAAATAAAGAGATAGCTACATTTTCATGGAAGCCTGGATTTTTTTTTTTTAAATATTCAATGTATTTTCACATTTTGTTTTGCAATTGAATCCTTCCCACCAGCTCCAACCACACAATACCACCAGAAAATGCCAGAGGAGCTATAGGAGGGCAATATGTTGTGTGCTGCAGTTGCCTGTCATCAACTGAGAATATATTAAGGTAATTAAAAGCCCTGCTAGGAAACCCTGGGCCCTCTGCCCTCGAGTGGTGAAAACCGGTGCCAATGCAGTGACAAAACAAAACCCAGAATTTGCCCCAGGATGTCAATCTGTAAACAGTTATTGATATATGATATTATTGACAGACTGGTTCAGACAGGAACAGCTCCAGCCTCTTCCAGCTGGGCATTCCTGGGGTCTCCACCACCACAGCACCACCCTAAGCAGCACTTTAAAACCCAACTTCTGGCTTCAGCTGGGTTTTTGGAAGACCAAGGCCCACAGGGAGACTGACATCCCTGAAATCCTTCCATCATTTCACGCTGTGACCCCCTGAAATGCCACTTTCGTTCATGGAGTGGTGGTGGTGGTGGTGAATATCCTGGAAAAACTCAGCTGCTCTGCCCCAGGAAGAGCTGAAAACCTCTCAGGCAGCAGTTTGGAAAGCTGAAGATCCCAGTGCCAACAAGGACAGACAGAGCTTGACTGGTTGCACAGGTGTTAGGCTTTTCTTCTTTCCACAGACGTTTAAATACAAGTTTTAGTGTTCAGTTGATAAATACACACTGTTCTTTTGTTATTACTCTGTAGCTAAGCCAAACATTGGAAGGTAGATTAAAATAAAGGGATTCTGCCTTTTTCTCTGACCTCTCCCTTTCTTTTGTGTCTTTGCAAAGCCAACAGCATTTTATGGAGTCACAGTGGAGCTCACCTGAGTCACAACCAGTGCAGCCAGCTCTGTGCACAGAACACAGCTCACTGCAGGATGTGTGCATCTCTCTGAATGCTGTCCTGTTTCCTGATTTTTAACGTTTGAAGTATTCAGATTTTCTTCCCAATCTCACTCAGAATTTTGAAATAAAGATTATCTATGAGTACTGCAAAAAAAAAAAAAAAAACCAACAAAACTACTTGATTTACTCATTGTTCTAATTACTTGCCCCTGTGGTCCTTACTTTTATGCTCTACTTTCATGATTTATGCTGCCCAAAGTAGCCAAAAATTACTGTTGTGATAGTAATAGCAGGCAAAGATCAATATTGATAAAATCTTAGCCTGTACCAATTCTTCTTTCCTCATCCATTATTTCCTTGCTCAATGCAACCATTTTCTTCCTGGCATATCACTCTTACTTTACTGTATGGTTAATGGCACATGAAGCCTTACAAGAATCCAGACTTTTCTCCTTGTTCCAACATAACAAACATAACATATAACATACAACATGTAATTTATAACATAACATTTAAGATAACCTAAGATTGCCCAGAGAAGCTGCCCCATCCCTGGCAGTGTCCAAGGCCAGCAGTATGGGGCTTGGAACACCCTGGGATGGTTGAAGGTGTCCCTGCCCATGGCAGGGGTGGAACAAGGTGACCTTTAAAAGGTCCTTTCCAACCCCAACCATCCTGTGATTCCATCATACCATAACAAACTCCATGAAGCAGTGGAGCTACAGCTTTTGGGGCCATAAGATTTTATTAATATTCAACACAGATTCCCCCCCACACCAATTCAGGACACTGCTCCACTTTCCCACAGCATTCAGCTCTCCAGAGCTGGCTCAGGAGAATGACATTTGCATGGGGAGAAAGCAAAACCTGAATTTTGGGTCTAGAACTCGGGGTCACAGCCAGGGGGCTCTGCAGGAGGCAAAGCAAAGATGAAATGGCTGTGGAAGCACAGGAGGATCCAGGTGGAGGAGTGCTGGAATGAGCTGGCACTTTCTGCCCTGCCTGAGTCACATCTCCAGGCTTTTCTGTTCCTCCTGTTGGAGACAGAAAGAGCTGGAATTCCCAGTTCTCTCCTCCTGCCCCTCTGGGAGCTGTTTATAGGATTACAGGCGCTTCCTGCAGACCCACTGCCATGCCCCCCTGCCCAGGCTGAGCTCTATGAGTTAATTAAGGCTCAGCCCGGGGATGTGGAGCAGTCAGAGCCCCAGCACCCCGAGCCCAGCCCCCATGTGGGCAGCAGTGAAAGCCCAGCTCTCAATGAAGACACTGGGAGTTCCTAAGACATCTTTTGAAAGAGATTAAACAGACCCACATTGGATTAGAAAGATGATGCCTGACACATTTAGTTTCCGTTACATTTTGTGTGCCAGACCTGCACCAAACACTGCATTATAATGCAGATTTCCCCAAATCTCTCTGGGATTTCACAGAAGCTGTAAGACCTTCACAGCAGGAAGCTCCATTCTTGCTCTCCCTGCACATATCCTGCATGAGCTGTGCCTAAGAGCCATCTAGAGGATGCTGAGCTACCAGAAAGCGAAGGGGTCAGGGGTTTGTGGTGAGAAAAAGAACTTTAATCTCGGGTGCCAGAAAGTGGGAGTGAGCAAAAACGCCTCAGCATGGCTCTCCCTATTCCTCCATCTGCTGAAGTATGCTGTGGGGTAAATTAGGAAAATTCCCAGGCTGGGTTGTGTGATTAGGAAAAATGACTTGCTGCCAGAGGAATCACTTCATCTAAAAGTGACAAAGAATAGATAAGACTGAGCAAAATAACCCAATAAAATACTATGATGAAGTTCCCTTCAGTGAAAATCTTTTCATATACTTCTTTTCTGCAGTGCAAGGAAAAGAAGGCTCTGGTGATATTTCCAAGAGAAATATGTATTTAATAGCTCTCATGCACTTCCTTGAAGGAAACCACTCAAAAATCTGAACCCTCTTTTTTAAAAACAGGGGAAAGGGAACAAAATAATCAGGCAAACCATTTATCTCACATGTGCTGCGGAGAAGGAGCAATTCCTGCCCCCAGCCCGCGACCACAGAGTTATTTTGGGGGAGGTCTGCTATTCAAGCCATGCTGTTCCCGTGTTTTTACTGGCACAGGGGAGGCAGGAGGTTGTGTGTGGAGGGGAAAGGATTTTCTGCCTCTGCTGGAAGTGCCAGCGCTGCCGGGAGAGGAGACGAGGCCGCCACGCCGGCTCCAGCCCTGCTCCCACCCCGCCAGGCTGACATCCAGCCCCGGCCCAAGGAGCTGATCAAACCCCATTTCCTTCAACCAATACATGAAATTAATAATAAATTAAAAGTCAACCGGCTGGCTACAGCCAAGCTTAACCCTCAGCATCTCCACATTTTCTCCCTCAAGCCCCCTGCCCGGAGGGAGCCCGAGCCTGGTGGGAGATGCTCCACAACTTTCCTGCTGAATGTGCCAAAGCAAACAGGGAAGGGGGAGTTTTCAGAGCCCTCCCCACGAGCCTTGCACAAGGCAAACAGAAACAGGTCTTTCTACACACCTAAAAATCTTGCTTTTCAGACTTTCTGCTATTCTTTCTTGCCCTCGGTTCATTTCACGCTCCAAGAGATGCTGGCAGGCAGAAATGTTAGTTTAGCTGTCATACCCTGCAGGAAAAAAATAAAAAAAAAGAAGCAGAGTGGTTAATTTTCCCTACTCAAGACGCAGAAACCTTGCCACAGACAAAGCTTTAAAAATAAAGGAGCGGACAAAGCTTTATTCATGGGTTCATACTTATTCACTGCCATTAATTGAATTCAATGAGAAGTAGAGAAGTTCTTTTTCTGGAGCAAACCCTTCAAAGCCCAGGCAAAATCTGACAGGACAAAACAATCACAGATTTCAGTGCCTTTGTAAGGGACACTCATTGCATCTTCATCTGTTGATCCTACTCCTTTTGTACACCTTCATACACACATTCTGTGCTCCTCCTTGGCTACTTGGCTTTAGAGGCTACTGATCTACTGAAACCCCAAATAAAACAAACAGAATTTAGGTGTAGTCTACAAGATAAACAAATCTCTTAGATAAGGTGGGGTTTGCATGCTGAGAAACAAAACATGCTGTGTCTCATACTTCTTGGCTCCTTTTAATAGGATGCTAATAAAATATAAAGAGAAGGGAGGTAGAGAATTGAAGGGATTTCTGCTGGGCCAAAGAGAGACCAGAGGTCAGAAGACATCTATTACTGTGTCTCTAACCTCATGATCATGACCATTCCTGGAAGAAGATTTGCTTGTACTGCTTTCCCATGCCCTCATAAAGTTCATGAAGTTTCCTTGATAAAAAAGCATCATGAATTTCCTTTATAATTGATCCTAATATAGGTCCTGCATAGAGATTTTCCTTTGATGTGTGTTTTTTTCTGGGTGACTGGTCTTTGTGAATAACTCTTGAGCAACGTTGCCCTCCAAACGCGGATTTTGGTTTTTGAGCTATAGTACATTGCAAATTAACCCAGTGGAATTCACCAGGGGCTTACAGGAGGTGTCAGAAGCAGAGCTATTGTATCTGGGTTGATTTATGACCATCTTTAAGGCTCCACCTTGGCTGCACTTTGCTCAGGGAAACCTGCTGTAGCAGGGAAGGATGTGAGCAGAAACCAAAAAAACAAGTGTTGAGCCCTAACCTTATTTGATACATTTTACTCCCCACAAAATCAAATAACCAAATGTGCATATGTGGAGGCTGCTTTTACTTTTAATTGCTTTGCAGGTACAGCAACACCATCTGGGACTGATAGTGAGTAGAAAGCTTCTGAGGATAACAAGTTTTGCACTAAGCAGATATTGCCCAAAGATACAAGAATTGGTATTTCAACCCCTCAAAGTGCTCAGTAGGATGGAGTTTACTATTTTCTCTTTAAAAATAAAAAAAATTTAAAAATACAGGGATGTCCATCTGAATCCTGATTTAATTTTTAAATCCAAGCAACGTAGTGGAAGAACAAAGGGCCCAAGTACTGGGCAAACCCTCCCAGTTCAGTGGTTCAAGGAAGAATTTAATTCCCTTTCTCTATCTGCAGCCCCACAGAAGACACCTACAGGAGCTCAGATTGGAGGGAAAAGTTGCATTATCTGTCCATTTTCAAGGGACCTTTGTTTACTGCCATGCTGCTCCTTTAAGGCACCATGGATGGAAAAAATACAAAGAAAGCTTTAGTCCAAATGGACTCTCGAGTTCACAGAATATGTCATATGTACATTACTATTTTAAGGTTTATTTTTTTCCTTAAATAAATTGCCCTGTGGGAAAAGCTGGCTGCAAGTCAACACCACAGAAACCTAATTTTAACTCCAATGAATACATCTATTTACAAGGCCCCCTTTCTGCAAAGGAAAAGCCCTGCCACTGCTGGCAGTTTTGATGTGATATGAACACATATTTCTAAGACATTCAAATGGACTGGCTTAACAAAATACAGTGTTTTTACTCATGCATCTTTAATGTTCAAACTGTTCTTGGCAGCTCCCAGTCAGAAGCACTGTCATTCAAAAGAAGAGAGTGACAGACATTAATATGGAAACATTCAAGCTCTTAACTGAGCCGGAACAGTAATTATGCCATCCAATTTTATTTTGAAGAGTATTGACCTTGGTCTCCAAGAGCAGAAAAAGCTCCAAAACACAAAGATATAAAGAAGTGTTTAGGGAAAGAGAAACAGAATTTTTCTGAGCCGTGTAGAGCATCAGAACCCTCACTTGAAACTAAAAATATCATTTCAGGGGCTACCAGGGGATTGATGGCATGACACAACAGTGAATCAAGTCTTTACTACAGGAAGCACTAAAGCTCTGGAAACACTGTGCTGACACATCAAGGAAACAGCCATCGAGAGGGGGCTGCACAGCCTACACCAGGCTTTCCCTAAATATAAATAAATTATAGCAACATATGCTCCCAGATGCTGGAAAGACCAACAATGAGGAGCAGTGCTAGCAGGGAAAAATCTGTCCTGGAACACCATATTCAGGGAGCTTGGAAGGGGAACAGCTTTTAATGAAACAGCTCACAACACTTTGAGAGACACTGACAGTTACAGGGAATGCTGGAGCTGAAAATCCAAATTTTCTCAGCCACAGGTAGAAGGAAGGGCCATAACCCCTTGCAGACAACAAAACTGTGCTTTATTACAGCTATAAAAGCGTGCAAGTCTTTTTTCTGAGACAATAAACAGATGGATGTCTTATGCTCAGAGGCAAATGGGATCAGGTTTTTTGGTGCAGGCATTGGATGCTGATATGATAAATTCTGATGTATTTGTAGGAGGGTTTGGCCAGCCAGGGCTGTGTCCCAGTGAAGCAGAACCTTCTGCAGCACCAGAGTGTCCCTCACACTCTCCTTACCAAGAGGAGGGGGGACAAGGGGCAGGGGCACTCAACATGCAGAAATAGCAAGGAAAAATACCAAAAAACACCATAATGATTATTTAAATTTGACTTTGACCACCATTACAAAGATGATCTCCACTACACTTGCCTGTTCACACAGCCCAGTGAACTGCCTCAGCTCACCCCTGCAATCCAGCTCTGAATGACAGCTAGTGGGTTTTTTAGCTAGTGCCAAGGGGGAAAAAAAGGCTTTCCACTAGCCTGAACTGGGCATTTGCAAACATTCTGCTGTGTTTGTAGCCCCAGTGACTGACAGTCGCCTTATAAACTGTGAGGATAAATCCACAAGGTAAAACAAATGCAATTTTCCCTCTGTGGGTGCATATGCTACTGCATATGTGTGTGTACTCACACTGATACAACAGAAATCTCTGTCAGGATCTGAATTTCATTTCCAAGTTGCAGCACACATTAATTTGTCAGGATTTGGAAGCAGGCACTCCTCTTGTCTAGACTAGACTATCGTAACTCTCTGACAAATGGCATTTTTTCCAGCTGCTTAAACAGCCCTCACAAAAGTCCTGTCTCCTTGTGCTGTCTTCCATCTGAGGGAAGCTTGAAAACACTTCTGTCTCTCCCCATTTTCTTCACTTTTAATCTTTCAGTTTACAGACAGCCACTTGAAATTGCCACACTGGCATTTATGTACAGGAAAATCACCAGGAGCCCTAATACTGAATATCTTTGTGCCTGGGCTTAACCTGCAGCACAGGAACAGCAGCATTTCCCTGAAGGACCCTATTCATGCTTTTAACATGATTAAGGATTTCCAGGATTGCAGCCTGAAGATGCAGCTTGTGCACAGGCTTTTTTTAAAATCCTCACACCAAAAAGAAATCAGGAACTGTTGCTGAGAGAGGCTGCAGCTCAGAGCTGCTGTGGCACAGCAAGGCTGGGTGACAAGAATTATAAAATCAAAGGGACAGAGCCAAAACTGAGACTTTCTTGGGATGACCTAAAATTTTTGGGACCCCCAGCTGTACCATGGTACAAGTCATCACTTTTGGGATCTACTCAGCTCCCCTGCTCTTTGCCAGTTCCCTGGGGAGTTTGTGGCATCCTCCAGGCAAATTTCCCAGGCATCCTGGACAGGGTTTGGATGCAGGATGTGAGCAGAAGTCAATTTTCATGTCTGGAAGTCTCTCTGGAAAGGTTTCAAGTCACTGCCATTTTTTTCTGCCAGACTGTCCTATCTGGGGGACCTCCAGGGAGTTTGAATAATTTCCTCATCGTTTACTAATTCAAATGCATTCTTCACCTTGATGTGCAGCCCCAGTGAAGTCTTCTCTGAATTCCTAATTTCCTTTGAACACATATCTCTATAATCAGCCTAAAAAGTTTCCTGACTCCTCCATAAGATGACAAACATTTTAAATCATCATTTCTGTCTGAGATCTTCATTGCAGCAAAGCTGGAAGGGAAAAATTTTGCAAACACCCCAGGAGCCTCCCATACTATAGGAATGCAGTCACCCTTTTATTTTTTTTTCAGTAGAAAAACCTTATCAGAAACAAACAAAACAGAGCTTCATCTTCTATTAGGTTTGTAAAACAAGTGCAAAAGAAATCCAGGCAGAAAAGTGGGGGAAGAGGAACAAACAACATAGAATTTTGAGAGTTTGAATTTTCAGGGTGGGTAGCATTACTGCCTTTTGATGAAAAAAAATCAAGTTTGTTTGTCTGTAAGATTGTACTCGACAATGCTACAGCCATTTTTCACAAAATTGAAAAAATCCCAGTTCTTAACATGGTTTGGATTTGACCTGCTTTGTTCATCAAGTAATTCTTTATTACTGGCAAACAGCAGACGGTGCAGGAGGTGGAGAGAAGCAGTATTTTTAGGGAATGGGTACCTTGCACCTTGCATAAAACCCTGCTAAAAGCACCATTAAAGTTGCAACCCTGTGCAGAGCATCATAAAATGGTTTGTTTGGAAGGGACCTTAAAGATCACCCATTTTTCCAGGGATGGAAGGGCACAAACCCCGTGTCAGAGGCAGCTGTGTTCAATTAACTGAAAGAACACGTTCACTCTAAAATTAACTTTTTTTTTTAGCATCCAGTCCTATTAACGTTTCCAAGAAGAAAAACAAATTACCTGTGATTCTTCCCATCTTCAAAAGCTGTAATACAAAGGATTAGAGATCAAATCCTGATAAATACCACAGAGGTTTACAGAATGGTGTTTAAGGAAGATGTAGGACTAACTTCCACATGAAAGGAAGGGAACTGGGGGGAATGAAGCAAGGAATATGGGGAGGGAAATGCATAGGATTGTTAGCTAATTTCAACTATAAGTGGTCTTATAAGTTACTTCTCAAGCCCGTGTGTGATGTGGCATCACAGGGCAGATGAGGTCTTAGGGAGGAAGTTATAATATGAAAGTCAGGATTATACTGCCTACAAAGAGGCCAAATTCAGGCTTAGGGTAAGTCTTTGGGAGGAAAAATAGGACTGTGAGGAGACCTGATTTTGGCCTTTCTGATTTGAGTCTGCTTTAAAAAAAGAAAAGAAAGAAAGATAAAGCAAAACAAAATTCTAAGTGTCTGACTGATTTAGGAGTGCAAATCCCATTAATTTCCAACCACTGCATGGTTTCACAGATCCTGCTCTGAACCATGAGGACAAGTGTGAACGTGTCTCAGTGTAAGCTCAGATTTCCAGTCAGATCCCACACAGTTCCAGCTGCCCAGGTACACAAAGTTAGGTGAATTTGCACTACACACCATGAAGCACACGATGTTGTAGCTCTCCTTTCTAAAACATTTCTCTAACCAAGTCAGTTCTCACTGCACGACTCACACAGTGTCCTGTTAACTTCATTTTTTTGAAAGCTGCCTCCATCTGCATTGTTGGCTTTAAAAAAAGCACCCAAATCTGTTTGCAAGTCACGAGAGAAAACCAGGCTGTGACAATCACCTCACTGCAGTGGGAGCATCCTCACGGGGCAGGAACAGAGGAAAAACAGCTACAAAAACACCTCTGGCAATCAGGTAACTGTTCAGAACTCACAAATGTCATTTTAAATCGGGGACTGTGGGTCAGGATAGCTGTGAAGGATGAGGAGAACGGAGCTGTGAGGTGGCACAGGACATGTCCTGCCCCTCCTGCTCTCCTGGGGCAGGGCTGCTCTTTGAGTGTCCATCAAAACCCAGGGCAGCTCCCGGGGGAGAGTCACAGCTCCAAACCCCTGAGGTGCCTTCAGGTCAACACCAAGCAAAGCTGCTTATATAGAAAGAGCCAATTCACTCAGCAGGGGAAAGAAAAAAAAAAAGTATTTGTTCAATTCTATAAGGATTGCAGAGTTTGGGCTTTTAAATGTACATTAACACTCTTATAGGAACAAGTGTTTACTTTTGCTGTCCACCTCATTTTCTCCATTATTGAAGATCCCCAGAGTCTTATCTAGATCCCAGTGGGTTTATCCATTAACTCTCAACATTCCATTTAAAAGCAGACTTTTAAGAAGCCTCTCTACTCCTTAGGGACCACACCCAGGGCCATGAAGAAATGCAAGTGTGTAACTGTGTGAAAAAACTTTGCTTCACAATGACAACAAATTCCTGCTTCCTGACCCATGAATTTGAATAAAATGCCATGTTGCATTTTGCTACAATAATTTCTTTATAACCTCTTGGGAAAGGACCATTTTGAAGCATTCCAATGCAACCCAGGGTTTTTTCAGTCAGAAGCAATCAAGTACTACTTTCCAAAGCAGTTGCAATGCAAAATTTATGTTAGGGCTGCCATTCAGGAGCAGCACAACCTAAATTAAAATCAATGCAATCAGACTACTTGATTCATATGCTACTGCATGCCAGAAATGTAACATTCAGTAATTCCATGTATGTACCATGACATTCAAGTAAAGCACATTGCTCATAACAGCAGTGTCTAGAAAAATCACTGCAAATCCAGTGTTTGGTAACATATTATTCCCATTTCATATTTCCTTTCTTCCCTTAAATCATTTACAAGTGCTTCAATAGTCAATAAACAGGAAATACAGATTACAAAACCAGCTTGCTATTCTGCATAACATTTTATCCATCAATCTGTTTAAAAACAGCGGAAACATAATTCTTTATGACCTCATTTTCTACATCCAAAGTGACAGGCTTGTTGGCCTGTGCCCTACAACCTACCTAAACTTTTCCTCTCAAGTATTGCCAAGGAGGAATTCATACTTTTCCAAAAGTGCACATCTCAGGCCTCTGTAAGGCCTCATGCACTGGTTAAATAAAATTAGAAACCCAGCTTAAAGGAAATCAAACATGTCACAGACATCTAGACATGATATTCCATTACCGAAATTACTTGGAAATGCTACAGTTTGATGCTGTGGTCTCCTTAATTTAATTTAAAATTACCTCAAGAAGGTTAATCATCGCACAGCAGTAAATCCTAAGGGTTTTCCAGAAAACCTGGAACTCTTTGTTCATGCTGATTGGGATCTCTAGGGGATTAGGGGGTCTGTCCATGGAAAGGAAAACAAAGGAGAATCATTCAAACCAGTCCCTAAAGATCACAATGCCTGATAATCCCAATTAACACCTCGAGTGGGGGCCAACAGTGAGGATTCACCATTTGGGCTGCTTCACCTGGATACAGGTGCTGCAGTTATTGACCCAAAGCATCACCTGAGGGCTGCAGCTGGGCTGCCTCCCCAGGGTCTGCACAAGCCTCTGGCAAAGCAGAGCCCCTGCCCTTGAGGGAGGTGAAGCCTCTCTCATGGCCCAGTTGGCCACAGTGGTCATGGAGTGGCCAAATTCCTCAGCTGCTGCTTGTGGTCACACTGGCTGGAGCAGGAGATCCCACTGGATTGATGGAGCAGGAGATCCCTCTGGATTGATGGAGCAGGACACCTCCCAGGGCTGATGGAGCAGGAGATCCCTCTGGAATGATGGAGCAGGAGATCCCTCTGGAATGATGGAGCAGGAGATCCCTCTGGATTGCTGGAGCAGGAGATCCCTCTGGAATGATGGAGCAGGACACCTCACAGGACTGATGGAGCAGGAGATCCCTCTGGAATGATGGAGCAGGAGATTCCTCTGGAATGATGGAGCAGGACACCTCACAGGACTTATGGAGCAGGAGGTCCCTCTGGATTGCTGGGGCAGGAGG
>VWZP01004165.1:421107-499530 GCA_013396995.1 Dicaeum eximium | reverse complement strand
TGATGGAGCAGGAGATCCCTCTGGATTGCTGGAGCAGGAGATCCCACTATCCCCAGCAGCTGAGGTGCTGCAGCTCATTCCTCTCACACTTTTATCCCACAGCAAAGGTGGAGTCACAGGAGTTGGTGAAACACCTCGGTGCAGACCACGCTGGGATGAATTGCACAGCTCCTGCAGGAGGTCAGGAGCAGAGGTGAGGCTTTCCCAAATCCCTGCTGACACAGGAGATTGGATGGTGGTTTGGAGCCCTGTGAGGCAGCCTGTATGGTCTGTGAGCGTGGTCCCTGTCACATCTGTGCCACAGCTGAGGGGTCACAGACACACAAGGAGAGAAAAGGCTCTGACTACTGCATCTCATAAAGAAAACAAGTTTGGACTCAGCCACGTGGACTCAGACTGCCAAGGAACTGGAGTTCCCTGAGTAAGAACAGTTGTGCAAGCAATGGAAGCAAGAACTGAGTCTGGCTTCACAGCTTACCAGGAGAGAAATAAAGAGGGGAAAAGGAAAGTAAAATTTATTTCTATCTCACAAGGGAAAAGACAAAAGAAGGGGATGATGTGCTACTGCCAGGATTAATGAGCTCTAGAACACCTAATAAAAGTGTTCAGGGACTTCTGCAATCTCAAACAGAAAGAGGCTGTAGAGAGATTTCACTCTTTCCACATATCCTACAGAAAAATCAGGAAGAAAGAGAAGGGATGCATACTTGCACTGCAGAGCAAAACACACTGGGGCTCTGTGATTAATTTGAAAGACAAAACAGTTTGCCAGACAGGGGTGGGAGCATTTGTAGGACACAGGAACAAATTTTCTTCAACAGAAGACATTTTTAAGAGAAACCATCCCAGGCTGAGAGCAAATCCTCTGCTCTGCAGGGGCAGCTGGGTGACACAGGACAAGTGAGGGCCAAGGGCCACCAGGGGGAACAAGGTGTGGGCAGCTGGGATGGAGATTTGTGGGATAGACACAGATGGAGCATGAGTATCATGTTCCAGTAGAATTTTCCAGAGTTGGAGAAAAGGTCTGATGAAGGATTGTCAGAGCCATTTCATAGAATGAACTATGAACTGGTTTGGGTTGGAAGGGACCTTAAAGTGCCACCCCTGCCATGGCAGGGACACCTCCCACTGTCCCAGGCTGCTCCAAGCCCTGTCCAGCCTGGCCTTGGGCACTGCCAGGGATCCAGGGGCAGCCACAGCTGCTCTGGGCACCCTGTGCCAGGGCCTTACACCCTCCCAGGGAACAATTCCTGCCCAATATCCCATCCATCCCTGCCCTCTGGCAGTGGGAGCCATTCCCTGTGTCCTGTCTCTCCATCCCTTGTCCCCAGTCCCTCTCCAGCTCCCCTGGAGCCCCTTTAGGCCCTGGCAGGGCTCTGAGCTCTCCCTGGAGCTTCTCCTCTCCAGGTGAGCACCCCCAGCTCCCCCAGAGCAGAGGGGTTCCAGCCCTTGGAGCATCATTCCATGGTGAATCCAGCACTAAGGAGAGAGGTGACTCTGCTGGGCAGAGCTCAGCAGACAGAACTGGGCAGACACAGAGACCCTGGAGGTGCCTGCCCTGGAGGGGACCACAGGGAGCTCACAGGCACCAGCAGCTCCAGGGAACAGCAAAGGCAGCCACAGGATCCTGCTGGGGGGAGGAGAGGAGGGGAAGCACCAGCAAGGAGAGATGGCTACAAAACACATGGGATGCAGCCAAAGCAAACAGGGACAGATCTCCAAGGCTGTGGGAGCAGAGGAGGAAAACAGGGATGTGCTCAGGGATGGGATGTGCTCAGGGAGCCTCTTCCAGAGGCTGGGAGAGCAGGAAGAGGCTGCCATGCAAACAGCCAGGGACTGGCCACCTATTCCCTTATCTGCACGTCTCAGGGAGGATCCAGGCAGCCCAACAGCACTTCCCAGTGAGAAACAGAACAGTAAAACATCCTCTGGAACAGCCAAAACTCATTGGGAGGCACGAGGAGGGAGCAGCTGTACACACAAGCCCAGATGTTCTTTGAGGGGACTTCACAGCGAGCTGAGAGAGCCACCAGACACAGACACCACTCCTGCCTGAGGGGAGCCTGAGGATTTGTTTGCCTGCTGGTTGGTCAGGCAGGTGAGAAGCAGAAATTGGGTGTGCCAAGGGCACCAGGACTGACAGCAGGACGAGTCTGGGCAGCTTTGGAAAACGCAGCCCCAGGAAAAACCTGTTTGTTGGGATGGAGCCCATCCATGGCACAGGGGAACCAGCTGGAACATGAGACACAGGAGACCAACCCACAAAAACCAGTCAGGGCTGAGCAAAAGATGGCATGAGGGGCAGGAGAGAAAAACCCAGCCCAGACAGCACAGGAGGAAGGAGTCAGAAGAGAGAGTGAGACAGGATGGGAGCAAGGCCCATCGAGCAAACTGGGCAGCCCAGCACTGCTGGTTTTCCAGGAGAGACTAAAGAACTAAAAAAAAAAAAACAAAAACAAAAACAAAACCAAAAGAAAGTTACTTTTAATGCACTTCCAAAAAGTCCCTTTACAACTCAGTTAAAGCAAGTGCATCTCCTCCTTGGCTCATAAGTTCTGGGAAATGAAAACAGTGTTGTCATGTAAAATGGACTGTGTTTATATCTACATAACTGTGGTATTTTACATACAAAATGTCAAGAAAAAATACAAAGAGTGGGAAAAACATATTGTCCACACTCTACCAATAGCAGGTGGCCACCTGACATTTCTGGAAATACCTTTAATTGCACCTAATGCATTAAAAAGGGCTCGAGCTCGTTGTGCTTCGTGGCTGGGCCTCCCCTACAGAGGCATAAACCTCCCCAGTTTCCAGCTATTCAGCAGAAAAGAGCCACAGCAGGGCTGAGCTGGCTTGTGCTCATTGCTGCCGACCTCACAGGGAGAATAAATACATTGAACATCAAGAGGAGCCCAGGTATTACTCTAAGCAGGCTCTATATAATTACTAAAAATAGATGCTATGGAAAATCCCTGTGCTTTAAGGCACGGCAGCTTTGGGCCAAACTCCAGAGGCTGTCACAGCTGACAATGTGCTCGTTTGTTCAGCAGCAGCACAGGCCACGTCGAGCTGATGGGGGACATTATAATGTATGTTTTACTAATGAATTTTGTGCTGGCCGTGCCAAATCAGAGAGTTTATTTGGGCACATTCCTGCAGATTGTACCTCAACTTGGAGCAGAAGGGAAATTCTTCACTTTTCCAGCGCTGTGGAATAAAGGGGATGTGTTCTCCCCATCGAGGAGCACGTTTGGCACTCTGAACAAGGGCCTTGAAGGCTTTGAGGAGGGTCTAACACAGCATTATTAGAGTCTCTTGCATTTTGGAATGGACTCTGGGGAAGAAAATATTTTTTCTGTTATATGTCCTATATAATCTTGGGGAGGAGGGGGGATAAATAATACAAAAAATCATTTCTGCTCACCAGAAAATGTGTTTGGAGCCCAGTGTTGTGTTGTGTCCACTAAGGAAGGAAGAAAGAAGGTTGCTCTCACTGCTCCTGCCCATCACTGCCCTCCTCTTCCAGCTATGGATAAAAGGTGACTGTGTCACTAAGGCTGCATTGGGAGCTCTGTGTTGGGGCTCTCCTTAAAACTGGACAACGACCCTGCTCCCTTCTTCATCCCTTTCCAAATATCCCTTCCTCTCCTGGATGTCTGATGGCTGCAGCCTCACATTAAGCAAACCAGAGAAGCTCCCATTGCTCATCTCACCTGTCCTAGAGACAGGAAAATCCAGAAGTGCCTGGGTGAGCAGGGATGAGCAGAGCAGGGATCTGCATTCACAGCTCTGCTGCCTTCCCTCTCAGGGCTCTCAGAGCTCAGCCAAGAGAGAAAACACAACTATTGTTAGTCTGGGAGAGCAGTCAGCATTTCCAAGTGAAAATTTGTCCCTTAGGCACAGCATAAGCAGGGGAGAAAATCTCATTTCATACAATTTGTCACTCTCCTTTGATTAAGTCTTAAGTTTTCCACGTTTTTCCCCCTCTCTGCTTCTCCATCCCTCTCTCCCCGCAAGCCGCCGGGTCCCCCCTTCCACAATTCCCAGATTGTGCTTGGAACAACAATACCCCATCTGAAAGGCTATTATGCAGATCCATGAATACATAATTCAAAATCGAGCTACCACAACGGCCTCCCTTAACTTTTTTAACCCCGCTGTGGGCCGGGTGGCGACGCTCAGCTGCGACACACGCGGGTTTTCCCACAGCCTTTCGCCCCTTCCCCAGGCTAATCCCATTGAGAGCACAATCCATCCCGGCACAATGCAGGGATCCCGCCGCGGGCCGGGCACTGGCCGCAGCTCAGCCACCCCGTGCCAGGGGGATGCCCTTCCACAGCTTGGATTTGGGGTTTGGGGGGCAGGAAGAGCCTCTGAGCAGGGATCCAAGTCTGGCTGCGGGCGACGGAGCCGCCGAGTCAGTGCGGATGTGAGAAAGGGTTGGGGAAGATGAAATAGGAAAGCCTTATAATTGTGATTGTTTAGACTTTGAGAATATGAAACACAGAAGTGAAATAGAATTGAAGGCAAGTTTCAATGTCTCAGAAGCCAAACCTCGGTTACTGAACAACTAGAAAACAATAGGATGGCCAGCAGAAGGTGATCCCCTCTTGATGAAACAACGCTCTCCTCCTCACCAAGGGTCAGAGCAGACCCTACCAGCTCGGTAAGAGGGGTCCAAAGAGTAGTTTTTAGGGTTTAAAATGTAACACAGGATGGTAATGTAGTGATTCTTACAGGCTGCATGTAAATGCTATAGGATTTGTATCTTGTACTAGATTGGTTAGTGTAAATTAGAATATTCAGTATAGAAGAAGATTTGATGCTTTGTTAGGGGAACTTCACTCTCTTACTTTGCTTGTTCTTACTTTTACCTCTCTTACTTTTACACTCTCACTCTCTTGCTCTACTCCTTTTCCCTCTTCTCTGCTCTGAGCTGTGGCTGGCAGCTCTCAGCAGGGCCCCTATCCCCACACCCTGAGCAATGAACTGCACGCTCCAAAACCAGCCTGGACCTGTAGAGATCTCTTGTCTCGGTTTGTCCCATCACCGTCCATCCACACATCTACAAAAAACGTTCATCTGTAAGCAAAGCTGTGACTGCAAAAATGTTTGCTGTGAGATGAAGCACCAGAAAAAACCCCACTGAGCAAACATCCCAGTGCTCACACTGGTTTGTTTCTGCCCCTTGCCTTCCTCCTGTCTTTTTAGAGAACTCTGAAAAACAAGGCTTTTGGCTTCCAAACCAAAAGCAGTTCCTGCAGGGGTAGCTGAGAGGGTTTTGTCTTTGTCACCCAGGTAAACTGGCCCAGTGTGTCACTTGAAATCTGGTTCTGCACAAATCTGCCACCCTGTTAACTCACCCAGCAGCCCAAACACATCCTTGGTATCTGTGCAACAGCCCCTCTCATTTAGCCCCTAAATGAAAATTTCTGATTAATGCCAGCCCAGTTCAGTGTTCTCAGTACTTTGCAGAGGTTTCCCAGGCAGCTCCATTCTTTGAAGAGCAAACAGTCACCCCAAGGTAATTTTGGCATTTAAATTAAACCACACAGTAGCTGTGAGCCTTTTTTGCCTACTTCCAGACAACTGCAGTCAAAGCCAGTACAGCTACTCTGTGCCCTGTAAAGATCCCACACCAGAGAATGGGATAACCAACTCTTCAGCCAGTGGATTAACAAATTGTGAAAAGCCCGTCTCTAAAATTCACCACAAGCATTCCTAATGATCCATGGACTGATTTTTATTAAGTTTCCCACAAAGGTGAATTAGTGTCTTTCACTATGGCAACGGCAATAAAAGGATGTAGAATGAGCCCAAAAGGTCCTGGCTGCTGGGGAAATTGGTTGACATTCTGCAGGCCTATTCAACCAGGAAAGGGTTTCACTTCGTGCTCTTCCCCCAGGTTGGTGGCTCCCATCACATGTTCCCCTTCAGCCCACAGCCAGGGATGGGACAGAAGAATCCATCTGAGAATCTCAATCATAGAACTGCAGAATTATTGAGGTGGGAAGGGAGGACTTTCAGAGGTCAGCTGGCCCAGCTCCCTGTTATCCAAACATTTCCATTCAACCATGTTTTTCATTGATAAAAATTCTCTTGCAATTTGTCCTTGAGCTTCACCTTATCTGTCATTTTCTCAACAGAGCAACTCCTTGCTGGGCTTTACCCTACCCTGCAGCACTCACAGTGGTTCTTTGCACTTACAATCCCTTCATGGAATCATGGAATCACTAAGGTTGGAAAAGCCCTCTAAGGTCATCGAGTCAATCCATCAACCCAGCACTGCCAAGGCCACCACAAACCCAAGTCCCCAGGTGCCACATCCTCATGGCTTTTACATCTCTCCAGGGATGGGGACTCCAGCACTGCCCTGGGCAGCTGTGTCAGAGCTGGACAACCCTTCCTGTGAAGAGTTTTTCCCTAAATCCAACCGAAACCTCCCCAGCCCAGCCTGAGGCCGTTCCCTCTCCTCCTGTCCCTGTTCCCTGGCAGCAGAGCCCGACACCCCCGGCTGTCCCCTCCTGGCAGGAGCTGTGCAGAGCCACAAGGGCCCCCCTGAGCCTCCTTTTCTCCAGGCTCAGCCCCTTTCCAGCTCCCTCAGCCCCTCCTGGGGCTCCAGACCCTTCCCAGCTCCTTCCCTGGATATGCTCCAGTCCCTCCATGTCTTTTCCTGAGGATGTCAGAGCTCCTGGTGGGGCTGATTAAATATCATCCCCTGCTTTTTCAGGAGGAGGAATGGTGCCTCCGAAGGATTAAGTGGCTCAGCACATTCCTGGTGTCAGGCTTGGCCTGGACACAGCACAATGGAGCATCACAGCAGCCCTGAGGATTCCCCACTGCCAAAGGGGAATCCAAGCTGCTCCGTCAGAGCAAACACCAGCAGCGAGGAGGGACCCAGCAGGGAGAAGGAGCTGTAAGGAGTGCTGGAGGTCACAGCCTGAGAGCCCCAATAAAAAAAAAACCAAACTGTAATCTTCCCCCAAGGAAATGTTCTGTACCTTCCAATATTGTTTTGTCTGGAGTTGATCTAAGCACAGGGGAAAGGCATTGACTTCTGTGGCTTTTATTTACTGAATTGCTCTGTGTACTGACTGTCTTAGCCCCAGCTTCATCTTACCTTACTGAAATTCTTCCAGTTTGATAAATGATTTGTGAAGTGGGCTGGCATCACTTCTTCCTTCTACAGCATTATCAACAGAATATGCTCTTAAAACACAGATCCCAAACACCAGGGGAAGAAAACCTTTCAGGATAGCAGCTGCACACTGCATGTGTGCTGTGTTTATGGAAAAAGTAAACATGAAAAACAGACACATTTGGTTTTAATTCACTTTGACTGACCCAAAGAGTCCTCCCCAGAGATAATGCTCAGGTCAGCACATAAATTTTCAAGTAAGTGTGCATGATTTTCGCTGCATGTTCAAAAAGCCAGAAAGATGTGTGGGGAAGGATTTCTGAGTAAAGACACTGACCCAAAACTGGTTTTATTTGTGGGCTAATTCACCAGCCATTGCAGCAGCACCTCCATGGCACAGCCCAGCCCGTGTGGAACATGCTCCTATAGGCAGAAGTACCTGGTGTGACCAGAGGAAAGAGCCAGAGCTCAGACACAACACATGGAATAATCTCCTACCCTGCAAAGAGCCCCAGTGCAGCCAAGAGATGAAATCACAGGCTCAGATATCATTCAACACCGCTATCGCAACCTGATCCATGTTACAGCTTCTGGGAAAACGTTCCCACTTCTCCCATCCAGCCAGCTTTTGGGCAAGCTGAAGGCACTTTGTCACAGAAGAGCAAATTTCATATTACTTTTATTTTATATTAGTCCTTCGTAGCAACAAAGATCTGGAAGCCGATGCCAGAACACGGAACTTTTAATTATAACCAAAATGTTGTAATGTTTTATGTCCTCTGCTACAAGGCTGGACCACACTGTGGTGTCCTGGCTCTCGTGGAGTTCACCTCATCAAAACATTCCTCGTGGGTTCTGCCTTAAGCATCTGTTTATGTGTTCTGCTGAGCCCAGGCCCTGCAAGGCAGCTGCTCCTTTTGTTGATGATGGTGACAATTTCTGTGCTTTTTTAAGAGAAGCTTAAGTGGCCCCTAATTCAAATCTCTTACACTGCTTTGAAATTTGAAAATCCCAAATTCACTTCTAACAGAGATGTAGCTGGAAGCTGGAAGCTACAGGAGGACAGCCCTGATGGCCACCAATTTATCTTAATTCTCCAAATTCAAGCCAACTGCTCTCAGTATTATTCCACTGAGGAGGTGATATTGATAAAACTCAGCCAAATATGAAAGCAAAATCCCTTTTCTCAATTAGATTTTTTTTTTTTAACATCTCCAAAACAGAGTTCCACCATGCGACAACATCTTGAATTAATTGAGCTATGGGCAATCCTCGTTCTTTTTTGTGTACTATGAAATGTAGGAAACACAGATGCTGCCTGTTCAAACTGTCAAACAAGTTTCCTGATGGTAGCTCTCGTGTCTGCTACAGACTTGTTGGTTTAAGAAATGTTGTGAATGCAAAGTTGGAACATGTGTGCAAAATATTCCAAGCCACAAACATCGGAACCAGCAGGAACTTGGTGAAGGTTTGTACCAAATGGTTTTCACCATTTTCTATTTCAAACACAGCCACACTTCACTGTGAAAAACCTCGTCACCCAAAACAGGAGACTTGCACAGGACTGCAGGCAGCTAAGTAAATAGCTGGCACATAAAAAGCCTTCCATTTTCCTTAGTTCCATTCAACAGCAAAAACAATACTGCAGGTAATTTATGGCCCTCCTTACCACCACAATCCTTGAAAAACAGGAGGATTAGCTCGGTGAGAACGTTGTGAAATCTCAGATAGTGCATCTGATGGGCAGATACCATCTTTCCACACACATTTCCATAGGTGGAATTGTTGAGCAGCGTGCCAAGCATGAGATCTTGACGGACCTGACACACCAAAGGGACCAGGGCAGGTGTGCAGCAGGAAAAGGGACAAGGCCAGGGGTGACAACTCTCAGAAAGGGGTGAAATCATGAGAGATGTGGTCATTCTACCGAGCTGTGATGTCACAGGTAACACAAGACAAACCACTGAGCTTAGAAATTCATGTTCCACCCTAACTCCAACATTTTTTTGGAGGACAAGTGTTTACAGCTTGGCTATAGTACATGGCTATGCCTCGATCCAGAGGATTTTTATTTCCAGTAAAAACAAGATGTATAGACAATTATTAGCTGTATTTTTAGTACCACCAGAAGGTTCAGGAGATTGTAAACCTGATTTTACTTACTATAAAATACAATAATGAACATTGGTACAGAGAGGTTTGGGAAGAATCCCAGATGTTGGCTGGAAGAGGAGCTGGGGAATGGCTTTCTTCTTACGTCAGAGTCAAACTTATTAAATATCCAACTATTAATGTCAGGATTGAACTTTTTATTGAATACCCAGCTATTTCTACACGTCACCAGTGACTGCAGGGCTTCTGATGAGGATGGACTGCTGGCTTTTAAAGCCACAATTTCACTTCTGCTTGATGCAGAGTAAGAAAAAATGAACATGCTGAGCGGAGCCCGTTGATGAGGAGCTTGGTGAAGGCCAGATATGGGTGTATTTGACTGTATTTGACTTCCCCGGCCTCACTTTTAAGGAAAGTGGAGTCACTTCTAAAGGCCTCAACAAATACAGAAAGGGAGGAAACCACTCCCACTCAGCAGCCTGGATTTTAATCTCTCACCTGGCTCAGGGAGAGCGGTTCAGTGACGTTGGCACTTTGGGAGACTTCAAAGCACTTCCAAGAACCAGCAAATTAAAAACAAGGTGCCCACCTTGGGGAGAGCCGTGACATTGAGAAGCTGCAGCTCCGAGGAGTTTTTGTATCAATGTCCAGAGAGCTGCTCGTGGGGCTTGATGAAGCAATTCCAGCCCTCCTGCTGGTGCCTTTGTTTTGTCCCACGGATCAATGGATCATCCCCTGGAAATGTCAGCGTGCTCCTGCTCTCCCGGGTCACTCTGCAAGGCAGCATGAACAGCTCCTCAGCTCTGGGCTGAACGTGCTCCTCTGCTCCTGCCACCACCAAGGTCTGCCTTCCTAAGGAGTCCAAAGAACTGAAAGATGTGCAGAAGAAAAACTGAGGGCAGGACAACAAAAAGGAAACACAAAGGGAGTGTGGATGTTTAAAAGCATCAGAATCTTCAGTGCATTACTCTCTGCATATGGAAGGTGTGTTTTGACAACTTCACTCCTTTGGACTGACCGGGGTTTTTTTAAGAGCATTCTGTCTCTTCAGGAATGTTCATTTTTCATTTTAGCAATTCTCGTTTTTCTATTTCATTGTTCTGCTTTTCCCCCCCAGTGTAAATACTAACTCTTTTTATTTTCCAATACAAGGCAATAAAAGAAAAATATAGATTCAGTGTATTAAAATCTGACCAGAAGAAGATGCAGAAGCTCCAATTTCATCATAGTGCTCTGGATTCCTGGAATATCTTCATCCCATTAAATTGGATGAATAGAGGATGAAAACTTCCTGAACACAGGAGGTTTGAGAGGATCACCTGGGTTGATTTGAGGTGAGGGGTGTCAGGAATGATCCAGGCCAGGCTGAATGGAGCTTTGAGCAGCCTGGTCTCGTGGCAGATGTCCCTGCCCAGGAAAAGCAGTTTTTCACTGCCTTTACCACAGCCAGCGTAGGAAGGAGAATGTTCAACACATCTGGGATTTTATGGACTGCAAAAATTTCAGGGATGAGGACAGTCTCAGTTTGAGGACACACACAGCAGCTGCTGCAGCCAGGCCTCCTCCAGGTTTCTGGGTACTACAATAATGTATTTGTATGAAAAATAAAAATTAATTTATAATTGGGAACCTTGCTTTTTCAGCTGATGTGTCTTTGCTTTCCCCTTGAGCAACAGAGACAAAGTCACAAAACAAACGGGTTGCAGTGCCCTTGGCAGTGAAGTGTTGCAGTCTCCTCTTATTTCACTATTAGAAACTTTATTTTGACATTATTTCACTCCCTGCAGAGGTGAGAAGGAAATCCTGGTATCAAAATAAGGTTAAGAATGAAAGAGGAATATGGAGAGAGCTGAAAAATAATGCACATTAGACATTATGGATGCTCCAGCTGCACATGGTTTGGATGGAACATGGAAAGGAGCAGAACCAAAAGCATTTGGGGACACGTAAACCTGGCAGCTGACCCCTTTGTAATTGTCCTATGGATCTTGATTTCAGTAATTTACTAGTAGTAAAACATATCTAATAAATTCAGTGTTATAAAATCGAGATTATTTGTCTTCAAACATCTTTTAATTCTGATCTTTAACACATTTGTGCTCCATTCAACTGAAACACCACTGAACTTTGTCAACCCCACCTGACACTTTTTTTTTTTCTGATAGACCCCATTTAAAAGCAGAGGAAAAAAATTAAACTCAGTGAGATGTTAATAAAAGAGACTCAGAAAATTTGGATAGTCAGACAAGAAGTAACTTTAATGCTGCAATGACCTGTGCAGGCTGGAAATGCCATCTGGTGGTTGCAGGTTCAGAGCAGTTAAGGAGAGAAAAACTCCATTTGCTGGGACAGTGAGGGTTGGATCTCCACCAGATTTTACTGAGGAGTGGTAAATAAACAGCAAAGAGGGATCTGTGTTAAATAGAAAAACCAGTTAGAATAGTGATTATAATTTTGAAAAAGTAACATTTGTTTGCCAATGTAAAACACTGAAGCAATTATTGGTTCAATTACTGGGGCAGCTGGCACTAGGGGAAGCACCAGAAATGTGGATCAGTGGGACAATATTTAAGGAAGCTCAGTAAGTTACCTTAAAACCACAAATTTTGGAAAGGTAATTGGGATTTGTTAGTCTAGAAAAAACACAGCAGGGTGAGTTGGCAACAGTCCCCACAAAGGTCTGGTGCTGCTGCAAAGAGGAACATCAGTGATGGCCCTGCACGGGCAGGACCGACCCAAGCAGGGTCACTTGCAACCAAAAGGATGAAAATTAGATGGAGGGTATTAAAAACTTCCAATATTTCAGTGTTTAGTGCACAGAGTCAGACCAAGGAGATTTGTTAGAGATGAATGCACACAGTGCGGGATCCTCCAGGGGTGCTGGATGTGTCCTTGCTTTGCTCCAGCCTGGAGGACACAGGAGAGAAGCAACAAACACTTCTTGGAAGTCCCATCCAGCCTCCACTTTCCTGCTCCTCTGCAGACATGGAGTGAGAATTCCAACAGAATTCGTGTGATTTCACTCCCTAACTCGAGCTTTCTGCCACAAATGCAGTGCACTGCCCTTCATTTATTTTTCTGTTCTACAATGCCCCATTGATTCTTCCTGGACAATGACAATCAGATGTCACGGACAAAGGGAAATGAATGAAACCTGACACATTTATTTAAGCCTGCAGCGGACTAAATTATAAATCAATCCTGCTTTTTCTACAGCACAAAGGTTGCAGACTGACTGTCCCTGTGGACTCTGCTCCCTCCTCACTGCTAAACAGACTTTCCAACACTTTCTTTTGTCCTGATAGCAATCTCCCAGCAGGACTTTTGGCAGACACATGTATTGTGTGTCAAAACTGAAGTGGAAATAACTGATGGGAAGTACAAAAATCTGATGGGAATAGTTATAATAAGGAAATTGATAAACATCAAAACAGTAAAACATAACCAGAAAGAATGCAGCCAGAAAGCTTCTGAGCTGCTGCTTGTCTGAGATGAGCAGTAAGGCCATTTTCAGAGTTGAGATTGTTCTGTATTAATATAGAGAGCATTAATATATGCTGTACTTAGGTTTATATATTAATTTAATTCATTTCCATTCTTTTTTTAATACTGTTAGAAAACAAAGCTCTCACAAGATAAGATTTAAATGTGCTATAAAATGCATATAGTAGATTAATTTCTAGAACACTAATTTAGAAACCCACTGATCACAATCAGCTACATTTAGGATGAGTTACTACTGTACATCTGCTCTATGATCCATCACTTCTATTAACTCAAAAAACCCCAAATCATTTGGAAGTGTAAAAGTGATTCAGCATTTTACACTCAATTTGTGTGACTGAAGGTGCAGCTTTATAAATACATTGGTACAAGATGTGGCTACAGTGCTTTGTGAAACTCTGGTGATTCCCTGAAAAGTGATGATTTCTGCCCTGAAAACTGCCTCTACCCTTCCAAATGCAGATTTTTCCTGCAGCAGGGCTGGCACAGAATGAGCCAGAAGAGACATTAAGGTGTGAGTGGGGATGGAGTCGGATCAGGACAGCACATAATCGTGTCTGGAGGATTATCTGGGACAGTCAGGGTGAGAAGGAATTCAGAAACAGATCAGGCTGGAGCTTCAGAGTGATCACCTGGCAAAGAAATCCACAGAACCTCAAAAAGATTGATGGATGGACTCCACAGGAGTGATGGAACAGAAAAAGTCCCACCAGCATTTCAAGCCATGCTGGTGCTGGGCTTTGAGAAAAGTCTCCTTCAGGAATCCAGAATTAGCTGGAACTCTGCTTCATTAATTCAGAAAATGATGCAATGATTGGTTATCTTTATGCACACAACCCAAATTTCTGTCTTGCTGGTTTGGCTCCTTAATTCAGAGACAGGTTTTTGTTCAACCAAGCTGAACTCAAATAAATAGCTAGTCCTGTCTAGTCTCCATTTGTGAAAGGTCTCTTTATTTAATTTTATTCTACTCAGAAAAGAAGTATCAATTATATTTCATGCAATCTCTTCATTAATCTGGCTGGCTGGAACCAAAACTTTGTTCCAAAACAGGTCATATGCTTTGAACATGATTTTAAACTTGCAGGTTATCTCTCCTAAAGACTGCTACCCTTTGATGGATTCTTTGATTTTGCTGTTCACTGGACACTTGAGGATAATGAAATTCCTACAAACTAATGCAGAAATCACATTCAGAGCTATTATTTCTTATAATAATTCACAGAGACTGGGAACAACTTTATTTTCTACACTTGCAAGTCAAACAGGCCTGCTAAAAAGCAATTACAAACTCAACATGCAGGATTTTAAATTTACTGACACGCACTGATGCTGGTGTAATGCTGATGTGTAAGCTTCCCATTTCCTTCCAATTAAAACAAAAAATGGCATTTTTTTGCACTGGTCACAACTCTGCATTTTCTTACCACCATTTTATGCTCATTCATCAACAGATGACAGAACAAGGCAACCCTACATTGGAGATTCACTCTCACAAACCAGCTACACAAAAAAAAAAATTTATAAAATAGTTTGTGCTAAGTTAAATATCTCTAAACTCAATAATTGTCAATATATTACATAATATTGCAATAGTGGTGAATTTTCAGCTCCACTGAAGTCACAGGCAAAATTTACAGAACTTCATTCTCAGCCTCTGTCCCTCTTCCAAAAACAGGGACAGAGGTATCAGTCCTCAAAAATACTGCACCAGTCTCCTTCTAAAATAACACTAAAGTGAGTCAGATCTCAGCAAACCACAGGAGATGAACTCAGTTTTTGAGTTAATTTCAGTGTTGCCTGGTTTTGCTTTTTACCAGGAATCCATATTTGAGTTGAGCAGGAGCCCAGCCTGGGGAGGTCAGAAAGTGAAAGGACTTTTCAGAATTCACAGGAAATGGTCACTCACCTCCAGGGCTCACACTAAGGACAGCTTCATGCTGTGCTCAGTTGTCAGGTTGAACTTCTCTCACTTTCCTTCCACTGCAGTCCTTAAAAGCTCCCCAAGAGAACAGAGCATCAGATAAAAGTCTAATCCAAGGCATATCAGTAACAAATACGGGCACAAGGAGATGGAGCTCTCCAGGAACTCTCAGTGGGGACATTAAGTCTGCTCCCTTGAAATTTAACAGGAACTCCAGGAGCTCAGCAAGGCCATCATTAAATGGCTTTGATAACCTTTAAGATTTTGCAATTCATAGTGAAATTCCTCAGTGCCTGTTAACTGATTTTATATCACATAAAAAGGTTTTCTCATTTATTCTGGTTGCAAGCCATAGGGGCATCACCACTTCTCAGCACATTGTGTAGGCAGATGTTACACTGTTTGACAGAGTGGTAGCAGGATTTTCTCCACAGAAAGGAATTCTTCACAATAATCTTCATGAGGATTATTGAGTGGTTCTCCCCATGGCAGGAGGCTGAGTGTAAGGCATGGACAAACCAGAAGAAACAGTGCAAAGAAACTTCTCAGTACCAGGCCACAGGTAAACAAACACACACCAGGTATGATGCTCACCTGACTGACCATTCCTGCTGGGACTGGGAGTAGATCAATACTGCACAGCCCAACTGATAAAACATAAAATAACTTTTTAAAGTTGCAACTGAAGCTGTACTATCAATAATATTACAATATACACTAATTCCATATCAAACAGATATGAAAAACAAAGTTGAATCTGCATTGCACTCGATTCCTTACGTCTGCTCCACATAAAAATTAATGACTAATGCTAGTGGCCAAGTGTTTAAAATTAAATCAGTGAATCAGTAAGTGATAGGAGATGTAACCCTCAGAGGGTAAAACTGAATTTGTTTCCTTTCTGGGGGAAAACCACCCACATATCCTTGAATAAGAATCTTTGTTCAAAGGCTAACAGGAAACTCCAAGTTGATTCAAGGTAAATACCAGCCCCTGTTATCCAAGAAGATAAGAAGCACAAATGCATTGGTAATGATAGAATGCTGTAATACATTACTGAATTATACAACAGTGTTATTTCCCCAAATTCCTCCAACTTATATGACTTAACAGGGACACAGACAATGTTCATATATGAGATAATAAAGTGCTTTCATAAAGGATCACAACTTCCTGTGTTTCCAACAGAAGTATTTACTAAAATGTTATTAAAGATGTTAACCTGTGAGCTGCTGCACCAGAAACAAAACAGTCAGTAAAAAAGCTGGAATATGGTATTTAAGTCTTCCTGTACAATTCTGCAGAAAAAAAGCACCTACAACAAAACTCAACAGTGGTACTTTGTCTTTTTTTTGTTAGCATAGTTCTGAAATGTGCACTGAGAGCTGCAGGATAAACCTTCCAAGTTCTTTTTCACATTAGCCATGTGCATGGAAATACCCACTCTTCTCAGACAAAGGATAAGGCTTATACCAAAAACCACTGTGCCACTTGGCTGCATATCTTTGGTATATTTATAGTGCAACTGTTCTGCTTCTTCTCTGAAGGGGAAAGTTTTCCAAAGCACTGCATCCCCTGCCACTGAGAACCTACCAGGAACTCCTACACTCACTGGGACCTCTGACACTGACTTACTGCTTTAAACAAATGAAGAATGTGCAGTGAACATAATTCCTTCCTATTTTTTAAACATACTGCTGAAATAAAATTGTATCATGCTGGAAAGTAATAGCGCATCTCAGTCCTCTTGCAAGATTTTAGGAGCATACAAATGCAAGCACAAATTTCACAGCAGTTTTTAATGACAGATATCCAAGGTGCTATTTGAAAACATCTGTAATTTAATGATTCTTAATCTAGATTTAGTCAACCTTCATCTCTGCCAAAAAAAAAAAGGACACCTGTATTTTATTTTGCTTAGATACTTAGAATTATTCATAATGCATAGAAAGGGTAGAACTACTTAATTAAAATATACTGCAAGCGTGTTTTTCTAAACTTATATTGCTAAAGCCTTGCTGTACTGTGAGAATCATTGGAGTTGGCCTTTACACAGCACCATGTACTGACACAAGCCTGGCTTTACACCTGTGCTTCAGCCCGAGTGGGCACCCCAGCACTGTGGTACACATCATCCAGTGGCAGTGCCATGAAATGTAGAGCCATTGAATGGCACCTGCTGGGGTTTCAGCTCCTGAAGAGCAGCATCCTCTCGGAGCAGCTCTGCCCCACCAGGCTGGCGTACTGCTGGACGCTGGCCTCGTCGCTCGGCCCCTTCCTCCGCTTCTTGTACGCGCTGTAAGGCATCACGGCTCTCTTGTGCAGCACCCTCACCCTGCCCAGCTCCTTCAGGCCACCTTCATCCACTGCAGAGGCAAGCAGAGAGCACACAACCCAGTTATTTACAGCGTCCACATCACCTTAATGAATGCCTCTAAGTTCAATATGCACGATGAAAACCGCGTGAAGTAAGGAAAGGCTGAGCTGAGCTGCAGAGCGTTCCTGGGTCGTGGCTGGGAACAAAACCCAGCCTGCAGAGGAGCTGCAGGTAAATCCTGCATCACACCTTTCTAATGGTGATGGATGGCACTTCTGAAAACACCTCTAACGGCTGTATTTAAAAATCCACATTCATTTAGTGCTCCTGGAGCCAGAAGTCAAACTCTACCTGGGAAAGACTCAACTGACTTGTCATTACAGAACCCCTTGCAAAACCCACCAGACTAAGTGGGACAAATGTATTAAAACCAGCAAGAAGCCTCCAGGCTGCTTCCTTAGGTAAGCATCAGGCAATAATCCACCTTCCCAGGTGAGACTCCCTGGCCCTCCAGCCTCAGCCTGCTTTTCCCTCAGTTATACTGGTTTCTGAGTTTCATTCTAGGGGTTACATGTCCTTACTTAAGTCTGACCCCTGAGCTCTGTAGACCAACAGGGTGAGCAGTGCAAGCACTCCCTGGGTGAGAACAACACAATTCCTCTTCAAAGATACACACACCACACTTAAAGCTTATTTCCTCCACATACAGAGCCCCTGTGACTTAATTTATCTAGAATCATACACATAAGAGTGTCGTTGAACAAGTTAAAACTTCCTTATTTTTATGAATCCCATTGATGCTCCTACTGCTGAACAATAATGCCATATAGCTGCTGTGCGGCAGAAAAATTTGCACTACAGTGCTAGAAAACTCTTTAAAGAAATTCAGAGAACGTGCCACACATTTGAGGCCACTGCAGGATAAATTAGTAAAATCATTACAAAATAGTGGGAAAAGAAATCTTGGACTTTTCTGAACTTTAGGTTCAAAAAGTCACCAAGAAGACTCAGCCCAGAATCTGAAACATGAGTTTGAGAATAGAACCATATAAATTCCAGTAATAATAGAGATGCTTACTGGAATGTCAGTATTTTGGGACATGAACTGTGCAAAGACTTCCATTTGGACCTTCTTTATGCTTTTAATTAATGCTTCTTTATGTTTGAAAGGAGGCCATGAAACTCCTTTCTGTGCAAGACACCCTGAAGAACCTGCCCCTGTTCATCCACAGAAATGACCTACAAACTTTTTTCTGCTGATTGCCTGAATTTAGTATGTGAAACTTAATGAAGGCTGCCTTACCAGGCTTGGAATGACTTCATTACTTTTATCTGTGTTTTGATTCCTGACATGAAAGCACAATGTGTTTCTTAAGACTTAACTGGGAAAACATGGTTTGAAGGAAGAAAATCTGAGTAGTACTTGCTCAGATTGTGCTCCCCACTAATTATTGTTGGCAATTACTTTAGATAAACACCAAGTCAAAAACACTTTATGGCTTTCCCTCCCTCTTTGAAATCCATCAGGTTTTTGATGTGTGGCCAACACCTCCCTGATATCCCAATAGGTTGGTTTTACTACCAGTCCTTCTGCCTCTTCTGTTACATCCTCCTCCTCCTCCCTGAGAGTTCACCAAGCAAAAAATTTGCAAGTTGAGCTTCTGGAGGTGACACAAGTGTAAAGTTATTTTAACTTCTTAGATTGGAAAGTTTATATTTACTGCACCTCTAGACTGACTCCCAGTCTGTGCCTGAGATGGATTTGGGCCAAGCTGAGCCCCCACAGCTCCGTGCCAAAAGCACTTCAGAGCTGTTCCCTGCTAACTGGTTGATACTCATTGATTTCCAATGCTCCCAAAGCCTGATAACTGTGGCTGAGTTCATCTCCTGGCTTGCAGTGCTGCTGGCCCGAGATTGGATTTTTTTGAGAGATTAAAGCTACTGTAGCTTGGTTTCACTGCAGCCTTCCTGGCTGAGCTGAGCTCTGCTCCTGCTGCTCAGCATTTGTGCCCTTCCTCCACTTTTACTCATTGCCTCCTTGCAATGAAAAATAACATTCCAAATTTCTACAATGATTACCTGTTCTCCCACTGACTCCCCTCAAAATCAAAGCTTTAATAACAAAAATAACCTTCTGTAAAAGTACTTAAATGTATGTAATTTAAACTCCATCTGTAAAAGAAACCTTTTACTGAGATGTTAAGTATAAAGTAAAATAATCTCAGGTACATAGTTAAGCTTTTAGAGATGGCAAACAGGAACTTGTGTCACCATCATAACAAATCTGAAAGTCAAAGCTCAGCCACCTTTCAGTTGCTGCTGGTCTGGAGGCAACATCATGGGAATTCAGGAAATTATTCCCTTTAAACACAATTTAAATTTAAGCAGAATAAATTTAAAATTATTTAATGGAAAATAAAAGCAGATTGGGCTCTGGCACACTTTAACAAAGAAGTTACTTTCCCAATAAGAAAAATTAAATATCTGCTCCTGTTGAGTGGCACACGGTAAAATTTGCTTTCTATTCAAGATGATGCCAATTGAACTCTAGCAGGCCTTCCCTGTGTGGCTGATGCTGGGATTCAGCAGCAATCACAATTTAAAATGAGACCAAATGCTTTATTAAAAAAAGTTCCTTGCTGAAAATAACAAAAACCCCATCCTTTTATTTCTAAGCTTTAGTGAAGAAATTTTATTTAGTGAATTCCATTTCTGGAAAGACTCTGACTGATCAGATAGTGAAACAGTATATTAGGGCAATTTCAGTCATTACTGTAATTACTGAATACGATATTGTTACCACTAAAAAGTTTTTTAAAAGTGCTTATTTTTTCTTCCTCACACTTTCTCATTTTTCACCTCCTGAGCTGTTGATTTACTGTAGTCTACAGAAGAGACACTGTCATTTGGCATAAAAAATACACAAGGTTTCATCCCTTAATTCAGTTACATCTATCAGTATAGTCTGGATGGCAGACACACAAAATACAGAGCAATCTATTATGTAGATTGAAAGTTCCTGTAATTTTAGGAAACTGGGCAACTGCAGCTGCCAACTGAAAATAGAAATATTATCCTGTAAGTTTCAGAGCTAAAAATACAGGTGAATTCTTGTTGAATAAATTACCTGTCACTTCTTTCTTTCCTCCCCTATACTCCTAAAGCAGTGAATTATTTATGCTGCAGTTGCCTATTGAAATTTGAATATAGGAGAGATTTCACTTCCAATTCAGCCTTGCCACTGTGACCCCATAAAGACTGCACAGAGGTGTCAAAATGTTCTGTTCCCAGCCCCATACCACTGTTAAATGGAATCCACAGCTGGAGGATTTCCTTTCTGAAAACACAAAGAGTATCAGACACGTTGCTCAGTGCCAGCAGAAAACAAAGCACGGAGCAGGAGTGACCCCAAGGCTCTCATGGGGAGCCTTGGCAGGCTCTGCTCTGAGCTCCTGCCCCAGCTCACACACCCACCTGCACCCCAAGTGCTCAGGGGCAGCCTCAGCCTGCACCCACCCAAAAAAGGCTCCCACACTCTGGGGATCAGCAGGAAGGTGAGCAGCAGGAAGCCCGAGCAACTCCTGCGCAACCCAGTCCTCATTTATTTGCACAACCCCAATCAACTTCCCCCTAAAACTACCAGCTCCCTCCCAAGCCAAAACATCATTTTCAAACGCTGATAAGCATTCCTGCTGAAATTCCAGCATGAAGTAAGGAGGAGTGATTTCACCTTTTTTATTCACAGAACAGAAAGCGGGACAGCAGTGTGCTTTTTAAAGAAATCCAGGATTTCGTGGTCAGGATCTTTTTCTTACAGCTCAGGGGTGGATTACATTTTTCTAACGTTATTTGGGGAAGCCCACATCCAAAATTTTTATTCTTCACATGCATTAACCATTATTATTACTCCCCAATACAAGCTGAAGTGAAAAACAGCTCCATCTGGTCAGAAGGCTGGGTGAGCACGTGCAGAGCTGGACAAGTGAGACTGGGAGTGGAGAGCGAGCTCTGCGAGAGCCTGAGAGCCAACACCACGCTGAAAAAAGGGTGATGGCTCCAAGTTTCTGTAGAAAACTATTACCAAATCAGCTTTTTGGTGCTGGCTGAGTTGGGCCAAGCTGGTTTTTGATCAGCAGTGATGTGGAAGGGCAGCCTGAGCTGCAGCATCCTGTGCTGCTCCTCTTCAGAGCCATGGCACCCCTTCCCTCCTCCCCTTGGACAGACTCCTCACAAAAATGCATTTTTTAATTTCTCAGGGGTATAATCTAGAGATGGAAGCAATCTAACTCTCCTTTAATGTGCTTTTATCCACTTACAGGAAAACAAGTGAAGAAATAATTAAAAGTAAAGTGACCAATGTATTGACTTTCGTATTTTTTAAATAGGAGAAAGGCCAACTGCCAATTTCCAAAATAACCCACACTGATCACAGGAAAATATTTCTTATATTTTCTGTACAGAATGGACTCAGAATTAGTAAGAAGCCTAACTGAGGATTGGCCTTTCTAACTCACAAAAAGAAATATGGTACTCCTGCTAAACCCTGAAATGATTCTGTCTCTGATCATAAGTTTAATTTTCTTTAAATGTTCCTTCAACTCCCTGGAATCATGAAAGTATTTGGCCATCATCACTTTGTAATTCTGCATCCATACTACATAGAGAACCTGGATTATTTTCCTTCACCATAGCAGGATAAAACAGTGAAAGAAAGAAAGAAAGAAAGAAAGGAAAAGGAAAGAACCAACCCTAATACAAACATTTAAATATTTAAACTATTGTCATTAACAGAAACCTGTGATTCACTTTGAAAGCAGACATTGAAGGAAACTCACACTATAAATTAAATTTCCACTTTGCTTAAAGCTGGAATCTCAAAAATATTATTTTTACCTCTAAGCATTAAATCCACAGAACAAAAAGTGTGAAGATAAACACTTGACCACTGCTGCATTTCCAGCCCATGGATGTGCTGGGGTTTTGATTTTGTTTCATGTTGCTTGCGGTTTTTAATTTTCAATTTTGAAGCACTTAGGATTTGCATTGTTTTTAAAGATGAATAGAACGTTCCCATTTTTACAATCAAAGAAAAAAAATTAAAAATTCAATTTTCTGGGAGATATTGAAAGTTTCATGATACTCAAGCTTTCAAACTATGTGTAAAAATGATGAAAAGAAGCACCATTCCTCACTGGTTACACTATGGTAATGTTAATTTATATGAGAAACACTACAGCCCTGTTGAATTTTTTTTTAAGGAAAGCAACATCTGGTTTACATGACCTTGTCACAGTTAATGATCAATGATTTTAAAACAAAGAAACTGCAAAAGGAAGAAACACATTAACTTTTCAAATTTTATGAGTGAAACATAGGAGATATTAATTACTGGAAATCAAAAATTATTCCACCGCAGTCAGAAGCCAAATCTTTCTGACCTTTGAATTTAAGCTCATTTATTACCCAATTTAAAGCACAATTTCTTTTGTTCACCAGCAAAGTATAGGATGTCATCCTCAAAAACAAAAGGGCCAATCAGCAATACCCATTAATAGTCATATTTATATAAAACAGTGAGCTGAAATGTGCTTTTTCTCATATTGCTTCTTTCAAACTAGACTCCTACATTAAGGAATATTAAGGACCCCTATGCCTTGGTGTACAAAAATGCTAACTCAAACCAAAATAAGAGTACAGTTAAAATGAAGCATAAACAACAACACACAATAATTCAATGAAAAGAATCCTTAATTAAAACCAGAAAGCACAAGTCACAAAGGAAGTACAGTAAAATGCTCAGGATATTCTCAATCAGCCAAATCTTTGCAGTTGCTCTAACAAAAAATAGGAACTTTTGAAACCACTGTTCAAAAAGAATGTGTAAGTGGAAAAATGCACCTCTATCAAAACATTACCAATGATCCTTAAAACAGGGGAATGGATCCACCTTGGGCAGCACAAGAGCCCAGCCATGACACCATTCTTCTATGAAAAGGCAGTACAAAAGACAAAAGTTAGAGGTTATGCTTTAAGGAGTTACAGCTCCAAAACAATGGGAAGAAAACAGGGAAAAAAATCTGAAGGAGCAAAAGAGTGAAATACTATTTATTGAAATATCTGAACTGCATAGAAGTGAACGTGGCAGAAACCAGCAAGAGGATCTTTCAAAAAGAAGGGCAAAGTCCTCATTTAAGACTGACATGTGAGGAGAAAAAACCCAGGGACCAGAGTCAAGCTGAGAATTACAAATGAAAACATTTCCACAAAATAGGAAAAATTGAGGCAATTGGCAGTAGCTTATCACCTAAATAAATCAGATTACAGCAATCAATTTGCTGGCTAAATTAATTAAAACGTGGAATCAATTACGTTCCACGTGAGGAGCTGGGATGATGTCAGCAGAGCAGGGAGTGAAGGAGGATCATTCCAGAAGGTCTGACCCTGGCACAGGTTTCCCTGGTGGATGCTGGAGTGTGGCTCAGCACATGCCTGTGGTGTCCCTTCCATGGCTGCTCTGTGCCTGGGCCTAATTACAGCTGTTAACTTTTATCACATTTGGAAACCAGTCCCACATGCTCATTGTCCTCAGCATGAAATAAATCTGCACTACATGTCCCACATTACTGAACTTCTAATTCCTCCTCTTGTGCTCCTAACACCTTCAGCATATGGAAAACTACTCCTACAGGGTTTGGCAGTCCTTGCCCTTCCCCACATTCCCCTGCTGAATCTTCACCAAAAAGAAAGGCAGAATTATTCTGCTGGAAAATCAAATATCACAACGTTCAAAAGGTGCAAGAGTCTCTTGAGCATAAACCCATCTAAGAGTCATCTCTTCAATCCAAAGAGAAGTATGCCAAGATATCTTTATTTTTCAAGGAAAGTCCTCCAAAAAAAAAGTAATTTCAAAATACATCCATTTGTTTCACAATCTCTATGATGGCCATCTTGGATTAACACATTTTTGAGAATTTTGCAGTCCAAGCCAAAGGTTTCATGAACCACACCAGAAGTCAGACAATTGTGCTGCTTGAGGGGCACTGATTTAGTCTGCTATGTATGTGTTAAAAGCAGACATTTTTAGAATATCAATCAATCCAAACTTTTAAATCACAAATATTTATTAAAGTTTGCATTGTCTAACCCACACACCAATTCATGCCATGGTAGTTGCTTAGGACCCACAAATTAAGAGAATAATATTTCCTTTGTATTACAGAAGCACTGCATGTGAGGCTAAAACCCACGCCAGTCACTTCAGTTTAATCCAAACACAGTAAAAAGTGAGGGGAAAATGTGCCTGGCTACACCTTATTGGCATTACCTTCATTGTTTAAACATCTTGTACACTCAAGGATCACACTGGATTTAGAAAGATGCATTCTGATGGCTCTAAGTGTTCACAAACATAATTAGAAACAGAAACTCGTAAGATGTGTCTGTCCTAGAGAAGCTGCTAGAAAGAACTGGGATGTCTGTCTTTGTCTTGGTTACAGAATTCAAATTTATTGGCTATAGCTCTGATAATAGTGAAAATTTACTTCTTTACAAGACTTTAGTTCGTGATCTATCAGAGTTTATTTAAACTGTTTCCCAAGTCTCTGAAGTACACAACACTATCTTAAAAAAAAAAAAATATAAGCAGCAGTTGTTTTAGAGCAAAGCAGCAATTTCTCCCAAATCAGATGATTGCAGAGTTCTAAACAATTGGTTTAATGTTTTCCATCTGTGATAGTTTTGTGACCACATTTTCATCATCTCGAGAAGTTCAGTGCATTTATCCTTGTAAACATTAATCTGCATCACACCACCCTTATAAACATTAACATATCCTGGCCCTTGCATTAATCCCTCTGCCTACATCCATCCTACATGGATACAGCCCTTTGCCAGAGACCTGAACTCTCAGACATGACCAAATGGCAACCACAGTTCACTTTCAGGACACAAATATGTGATCGTGGCTTTTCTGTTCAAAGCAGGAGGTGGAACAAGACCAGTATCACACTAATATACCAAATTTTTAAAATACATTGTAAAATTAAACAGTCTCGGTACTGGATGGGGAAAAAAAAAGTCAACAAAATACTTGTGTTCACATAGAAAATAAATATAAAAACGCTTTGATAACAAAGTGCACTAAAAATTGTACATAAAATAAAATGTTTTAAAAACATAACACTAGAAATTATAGTTATTAAAATAGTTGTAACAAATTATTTTTCTAGTGGAAGCATTATGCACAAAAACATGTATTTAAAATGAGCAATTTTGTATAACTGCACATGCTTGCAGATTTCTGGTTTTATTTAAGTTTTATTTCCTAGAACTAATAACACTCAGTTGCTTGCAAGAAGCATTAAGATACATAATGCAATCACTACTAAGAGAATTCAGAAGTTGTTAAGTACTGGGATTTTTATCTGTATTTTACTACTCTAGATTACTATAAGGACCAGAATAGATAAAAATATATATATAAAGATGTATTTCTAAAGAAACAGTTTATTCAGCTAAAAGCTTGAAAAATCTGGTAAAAACACGCAATAAAAGTTACAAGATTAGTACAGAAAAAGACTGGAAACCTGAAGTAATATTCTTTAGTTCAGTAACTCAAACCCCAGTGATCTGCTATGAACTCAGGAGGTATTACATGGAATGGATTTTTATAGAGTGATCCTTGTGAGTGTGAAGTGAGGATTTTCTGACCTCTCTATGACTTTGTGTGGTGTTCCAGGACTGTCTCCTGAGAAGGGGAGCTCAGGCACTGATTTAGTATTGGTTTGGGTTTAAGTTTTGTTTTATTCTGATGGTTAAGGCTTGCATGTGAACACAAGGCAATTTCAAAGGCTTTTTGGATGCCAACATCTGTCCTTTGTGCAGCCACAGCCTTGCCCAGTTCCTGATCACTGGAAAGCACAGAACAGACAAATCCTCTCCTCTGGATTCCACTGCCTATTGTCACTTTGGCTCACAGCAGCTGCAAACAGCCTAAAGCCTGAGTTCTGCTAAGGATTTCCACTCTGCTGGAAGAAGAAAGCTCTTATTTCTTCTCTTTCTTCCCCAGCATCTTTCTTGCTGCTCTGCAGAGGTGGCAGATGCAAAGTCTGTTCTGCAGCAAGGAGTGGAAGGTGGTTGCTGAATCATTTGGTTTTGTGATCTCTTTAGGTGGTGTATCCAAATAACAGCCCTTACCTCTACAAATATCTATCAACAGCTCAAGTTTGAATCCTACCATCACTTATTTCTTGCTCTAGTCAAACCCTTCTTCTCATTGTTCTACCTCTATGAACTACTGCAAAATTCTTCCCATCTTCTATCTGGGTCTCTGCCACTCCCACAACCTGATCACATCAGAGATCCTCTGATCTAAGGCTTCCCTCACTCTGCTTCACTCCATCTTCATTCCTAGCACCTGCAGGCAGCAATCTAAGTTCCACCTCTGACTATAGGATCCTATCCCAAACAAATCTTTGTTTTCAAGGAAATTGCTTTGTATCTCCATACTCTTAACTTCTCCTACAACTCTCATGCTGCAAAAGATTTCTCCATAAACTCTGAAAGACAACTAAGAAACTTCCTTAGAGCCCTCTCTTTGAAACTCTCCTTCACTGTATGTTTACAAAAAGGTCAGTTTAGTCTCATACTATTTATTCTATTAATAGACTATAATTTAGTCTACTACTATACTTGACCAGGAAAACCAGGAGTGCCTTTGTCTCCCTTTATCCCACCCTCTTGCATCCATCATGGTTTGTGTTAACCATACCCTCTGGAGCAAAGAGTGTCTTGTCTCCAAGAACACACAAAGGAAGAGGAGCCTGTGTTATGCCTTTGTTATGTGCAATATTTTTTTTTAATGTGCTGAAGAAAATACTTTCATTTTAATTAATGTATTCCATTCGATGCCATTTTGATTTCACTCTATTATTAGATCTGCAGGAAGTTGAACAGATGTGTATTAGCTTAGCCAATTTATCAACTTCAGCAAACAAAATGGTTAAGACAGAAAAAGCACTGAAGTCCTTTTGAAGTGCAGCTCTCAAAGCTCTGCTCACACAGTTCATGCAGATACAGGAAGGTGGGAAGCAGCTTCCAGCACTGGGATTGCTGTGGGCCATGCCTAAAAATTTGGATAAAGCTTTTTCACCTGGGTAACAGCCCCATGTTCACCCTGGCTCCACCAAGTACACCCCACATTATGTGACAGTCATGTAACTATGAAGGCTTTGAAACCACCACTCTCAGAGTGGCATTCTATCTGCCCTCACCTGAAGCTGCTTTTTAAATGTCTTGACAGTCCAGCACTGATGGGAAGAAAGATTTGAAGTTTCCCACTAATTTAATTACCATCCCAAAAGTAGATGTTTTACTCCATGAAGATTTTTTTCACAGACTTCTCCCAGGAGTAACAAACTGAAAATCTCAACAGATATTAGAAAGAGAGAAAACATGACACTGAGTTAATCTAGAAAATGGAAAGTGGAAGTACAAAAATATTGCCAGGATACCAAATAAATTATTTATAGTTCTTTGCACACTGCTCTTGTTTCGTGGTAAAGCTGTTAGGGAAGACACCAATGAAGTGAAACCCTGAGGAGCAGCTTTGGGAGGAAGTCAATGGGTGTGGCAGGCAGACCATGCCCAGGAATGTTTCAGCAAATGCTACCATGTGACTGACTTCTGCTCATCACTTTGATGCGTTATCAAAGTCACTGACTGAAGAGCAACCTTTCAATTAATTCTTCTTTCTTTAGCATATCTCCATCTGTACTTACAGCTAATCGCCGTTAAATGAAGTTCAGCACTATCTCAATTTCCAGATTGCATCAGTATCCAAACCCTCCATTAGTGCACCACCTCACAAACTACTTACTTAGTTCTAAATAAATGCCTGCTCACTGGTTATTAGTATCAAAATCTTCATAAATCCCTCTCATTTATAAGATGATGCCAGGTCTTCTAAATTTTTCAAAGAGAACAGAATAAAAATAAAGAATCTGTTCCAAGGCATGAGTTACATAAATTAATATTTTCTTATGCTTTAAACAAAAAGAGCCACTTTTTATGAGTATCTTTTAACTTTTATTATGGAAAAGTAAATCTTACTTAGGAAGGAGCTCTGCAATGTAATGTGTATGAATACTCAAAAATCCTTTCCATATTACAGAGGCTTGAAAGATCAAAGCACCTAACACACTCTCCTGAACCTGCAATTGGTAAATGTACCATGATTTTTTTAAAAGTAGGGAAAACACATTCAAAAATTCAGGAGAATGACGAACACATAAATTATGTCTCATACAAATTATGAGCAAATTAGTATGAGACAATATTTCCCAGATTTTCTGACATCACAGACAGCAATAGAAGATGGCCATTGCCAGGGAGTTCTTCACTGCCCCAGGCAGCAGTGAAAGTCACACCATTTCTCCCAGTTGTTTACTGGATCTGGTTATTGCCCTTGGTTTCAATGCTGCAAGTCCCACTCCTGATAAAACGTGCCCCACTTCACCAACATAATTACAGACAGTGCTGCAGAAAGCTGATTCAAGAGGAATAAAGCACACGACCATTTGTACTGCTCTTTTTAAAATTCACTGTAACTTCATTAAACTCCTATTAGTGACTGTTGGAGAGAGCAAAGAAGGAGGAAGGGAGCAGATTTCACTGGTGAGAAATGGCATCCTCTGAGCAGCAACCCAAAGCCCCAAAGCCTGCGAGCTCCCAGCAGGGCCAGAGCATCCCAACGTGCAGCTATGTTTTAATTTCCTTAAACCACAGGACACAAGTCACAGCTCCAGCAGTGTCTGCAGAGAGATGTTCTGTGCTGATCATGATGCAAAGCTTTGTTTCCCGTGATTTCCAAACGCCTGCAATGCTCAGGGATTTCACACCATGCACAAGATGCTGCTTGCACGGGGTTATTATCACCTTCACAGGCACCAGTTTAGCATTCTCGTTTCTGAATACCAAAAGTATCCCAAGCACCTCCAAAATCACTCCCTTCTTCCTCCTACTTTTGCAATTTTTTCCAGTTTCCCCTCACCAATCTAAAAATGATGGATTTATTTGAACCTTGCTATTCGAGTTCTTATAATTATAATTATTAGTGTTCCCATTGAGCACCTAAGTGACAGGCAGAGGGTGAGGAAAAGCAAGGAACTCAACAGCATTTCCAGAACTTCCCAGTCCTGCTTAAGCAGTCTTTTCAAATTCCTTTAATTTATCTACATCCTGCCTTTGAACAGTTAACTGCTTAGGGAATCCTATTAAACTACAGTAAAAAGTAAAAGAATCAAACAGGGAAAAAAAAGAAAGAATAAAAAGAAAAAATGTAAAAAGAAAGAAGTAGCTGCTGAAGACCACTGTGGCTCAGACAGGTAAATCTGTGTTTTGGTGTCTAGAAACAGACCTCAGTGTTACATGCTCTTGAGCTGAATAATGCCACACATCTCTGAATAATATCACAGCCACACTCAATTGTTACTCGCAGGAGAAAGAAAACTTCAAAAAGAGGATATTCAGCAAGTTGCAATTAATAACAAAAGTTATTCCCTTTCCCCCCAAGCACCACACCAGGCATGGTCTAACACAGCTCCTTTGGGACCTGCCATTGGCCCAGAGAGTCAATAATTAAAGCAAATTTGTGTATTTTTTTCCATTTGATTGCCTTGTTTTCCAGTAGCATCACTGTATTGGGCTCTTGTCAGTAACAATTTCAACCAGTCAATGCTGGTAAATCACTAAGTACCTATTTCACACAATCTATAAAACTATGGCACATCACATCAAGGTGTTTAAGGTGCTTCTGCTGTTAATTGTGTTCCTCACATCCACACCAATTAAACTGAATGTTTAATTGATTGTTAAACTAAATCTGCCACTCTGTCTCTTAACAAAAGCACCTGATGCTTTTAAACTTCTCCAGTCTTTCCATTTTCCTGTATTGATTCCAATTTTAATTACTTTATGCATTCAGCCAACAAGAATGTGAGGAACAATTATTTTATTGGTTTTGTTCATGCCCAGAATAGCAGCTATATATTGAAAAGAATCTGAAAGGCAGCAATATGTGTTAATTTTGAACTACTTATAGTCTACAGGACAGAATGTACTTAAAATATGCATTGCTTAAAAGATAAAATTCTCCATTACTAATGTTTGCTGCAGGAGTTGTGAATTGTACACTTTTCATCCTTTACAGGTTAGATTTCCGTGCTGCTTCAGCAGCAGATGATTCTGCTACATTAGAAACAGACAGACAAATTAGAGATATTTCATTCTTTGTAGCCTCACCTGCTTTTCCATCCTGGTTGAAGCGGGAGTACTTGGAGTGCTCGAGCAGGGGCAGGCATTGCTCAATGGGTGTCCACACGTAGGTCTCTGGACACAGCAGGTCAGAGGGCCTGTACTGACCCTGGCAAGGGGAAAAGATGGGGAAAAATAACAAAAAACAAAAAGAGAGCTTTGTATGAGAGAGCTTTGTAAGTTAAAATATGTATTAGCTTTAGTAATAAGCTAACAATATAAAGAGTGGAATGTCCTGGGTTAACTGGTTTCCCCAAACCAGTTAAAGAAAGAGCCACTTACATTTACTTTCTAAAAGAAACCCCTTTAAAAAGTTTTCTCCCAAAATTACCCTAAACCAAGATAAATACAATATCAGTTGCACAAGAACTCTGGCTACAACCTGATTTTCCAAAGAGCAAGGAATAGTTTTTAATCTAATCTACACCAAACGAGTGTTCAGTGAAATCACAGGTTTTAGTCATTTCAACACCATCTCAGGAGCATAAACTCAACCTTGGCACGTGATGAAAATGTAAAATTAACATAACACACTTCCACGATATCCAAGAAGAACTAGCAAAGTTTTGGCTTTGCTTACTGGAACTCTGTATTTTTATCCTCTGGAGTTCTGCTGAGCTGGGGCCAACACTAAAAAACTCAGCACCTCCAAAAGCAGCTCATCTCAAGTGTTGGTAATTCTAGCAAATAATGGAGACCAAAAAAGAAAAAAAAATCTAATAGAAAAACCCCACTGAACAGTAAGCAGGATGCTATTTTTATTACATTAGTGATGGAGCATTTCGTTCATTGCTACTTAAATAGTAACACTTCAATTCATGGAGCTTTTCCTGGATTAGCTTACAGGTAATGATTAGTGAAATTCTACTATTTTTTTGGTTGATTTATTAAGAAGATATTCTTTGCAGACATTCCCAGAAACTAAACAGCCTTAATTATTTTCCCTCCAGCTACACAGAAAATCACCACCTCAGCAATAATAACCTCCCCTAATCAGATCTTCATTTGATTTAAAATAAGATTATTCAGCATCCTATAACTTGAGTCAAAATTCTATCTTTGAGCCATTACTCATGCAATCCATACACTCTCAACATTCAGAGCCATATGGTAGCAATAGCAAATCAATTTTTCACTTGCAAATTCATTACAAATCTCAGCTTGAAAAACAGCCATTCAGTAAAGTGAATGAAAAAGTTTAAGGATACAAATTAAAAATTAAAGGACTGGGCATTATCAGAAGTCACCCTGCAGTTGATGCCACTAAGAGTTCTTCACATCAATTACATTAAGTGGATAATTAAGATTATCATCTTGAGATGAAGTTGATTTACTGCCCAGCACCTGCTCTGAAAAAGGGTGAAGAAGCAAGGTTTGGGAAGGGACAACACAAAGTTACTGTGACTGCAGCCTGGAGGGGAAGATACTCCTTTAGGGACACCCTTAGGCAGCAACACCCAATTTTGGAGAATCAGAACCACCCACCAGAAATTCCCAATTCTTTTTCTACTCTTACTGTTCAACTCCTCATGATATTTAAAGAAAATTTAACTTTTAAAAAATATTTCCCACCAACAGTAAACAGTTGAGTAGGAAATACAAGAATTGTCTCTGATAAAAAGTCATCAGTGTCTATGCAAAAAAGATAAAAATAACCAAGCTTCATGCCAAGCCTTGTCAAATACCTGAGGTGGAGTTCTGGAAAGGTCTGTATGACTGATTATTTCATTTGCAAAACATCCAGGACTGACTTGTAACCACTACTGTTGGTTTTGTTGGGTTTTTTTTTAAATTAAAGGCAAATTTTTATATTAAATTAAAACAATATTCCTCCAATTCCATTCAGAAACTTAAACCTCAACGCCCTAGAAAATCCTCTAAAGCCAGAGAATGGAAGTGACATTTTTAAATAAACCACTTTGAAATGTTACGCTCTCTAAACAGAAATAGTTGAAAGCTATGTGAAGGTAGTGCTTAAAGAACTTTTAATCATCATTACCCAGATGAAACAGTTTAAGGACTTGGGGAAAAAAATATGCCTTTTCAGTCATATTTTAAAAAAAAATTAGAACATAATTACTTGTTGATTTAAAGACATTTTCTCAACTGGCCAAGAAGGCAGAAATAGCCAAGGAACTGTCTTTCAGAGCTGTTGCTTGAACACAGAAAACACAAGTGGCAAATTAATCTCTCCTAGTAGCTTGAGTTTAGCTCATGGCTCTAAGAAAAGACAGCCCAGGCACTCAGTTCCCCTACAAGATCCCGCTCCCACATCTTGAAATTTATCACATTTGTGAATCCCACACATGAAAATCAGTATGCAGCCCTATTCTAAATTTCCCAATTACTTCTGTAACATTACAGTCTACCATAAAATGGGATGTATAAAATTAACTGCATTGCAGCATTACTGGTTTGGTTGTAATTTAAAAAACCTTTTTTAGCACCGAGCAACAAAGTAACATGAAAAAATTGATTATCCAACCCATCACTGTAGATTCAATATTTATTTTGGCCATCAAAATACCATAATTTGGAGAGGAAAGGGAAAAAAATAGTTCTGAGGTGACTTCCTTGAGATGTTTCCTTACCCCCAAATTTAGGAGCTTGTTAATAAACTTCCCTGGAGGCACAGGAGGCTGTGGGGATGACACATCACTGACCCAGCACACTCAGTGCAATCAGAGGCAGAAATGAAAGAAGCCCTTGACTCTCTTTGATATCCTCCCTTCCCAGAAGAATTTCCAAACGCACCTGTAAAGATGTTTTATTTACACTGCTGGTCAAAGCCACATCCCATGAGTCATTCCCCAGAGGAAGGAGGAACACAGGATGTGCCCAGGTGAGTTCCCAATGAACAGCACTTGCACTGTGTCTCTACTGAGAGGATTAAAAAGGGAACCCACAGGACTTCATTAAAACAAATGAAATTATTTCTAAGGGCTTTTGCCTCTCCCCACCCTTTCCATAAGCACTTACTCTCAATTTACTTTCTTCAGAATACTTAAGACCTCATATTTACTTATATTTAAAACCAATATATTTATTTATTTGAAAATAAACCACTACAAACAAATCCACCTCATAGCTTCTTCCTGTCTCCCTTTATTCCTGGACTGCAAAAACACCTAAATCTGAGAACCCACACAGATTCTGCCTCATGTACATGAGCATCTGTACTTCAAGAAAAATGTTCAAACTTCATTACTCATTCTAAAATGATTACATCATCTAAATAAATTGCCTCTGAGCATACTATTTATATTCCTTCTTATTCTTAATATTGATTTGCAGCATACACCCAACATAAATCCAAAATAGAAAGGGGATCTCCTAGGAGAAAGTGCTGCAGAGGGATTTATCACAGTAGAACTTAATCAGACTTGCAAAACTGACTTTGAAAATAATTTTTCTTTGGCTTCAGATTAAATCAGCATTCATTTCAGAAGTGATTCTGTCTATGGTAAGAGTTCACAACTGAAAACATTTTGCTTTCTTTTATCTCATTATATACAAGCTCTTGCACAGTAGAACTGTTTAAGTAGTCCAGACCATCTTGGGAATATTTAACTACAAGACTTTCAACAAAAAATATCATCTTACAGACCATCCCTAAACTCTCAGGTTTAGCTTCCCAAACCCCATACCACCTGCTGATGAAATGAACTCTAAGAATAGAAAACAACTGCACATATTTCTCTCTCTGCATCTACATTTTGCCAAGAAATAGCCAAGACACAAAATTTGCTTTTTTGAAATGTTTTTGGAAATAAAAAAACCCTGGTCTAGTGGAAGGTGATGGGAGTGGATGATCTCCAAGGTCTTTTCCAATCCAAACCATTCTGTGATATTTCCATCAAACTGAAGGGAATTAAATTCTTCACAGACTATGAGGTAAGGTATTCCATACCTTTAACCATCCTGGTTACCCTGCCCTTTTCCCAATTTTGGTTTTTCTTCTTTGAAACAGGGGGAAGAGCCTCAGGGGGAAACCATTTAAATTGAACTGTTCAAGGAGCACAACAACCCAATGCATAACAAAGGTACAAATTAGACTAAAGCTACAAATTAGATTAAGGAGACAAAAAGATTAGATAAGCATACAAAAAGATAAATATCTGACTAATCTATCAAATGGCTTGGCTAAACAGCAATACTGAAAATTAGTATAGCTAAGAAATTCCTGAGCACATGGTTCCTTCGACCAAGTCAACTCAATGAAATATAAATGTGACTGGTTTTTAATAAAAAATACCTGCAAGATGCTTTATTGTCACTAATATTTGGGGCATTTTCCCTCCTATATAATATAAAAGAGAGAGCCTTCAAGGTGCTTTCCCTTATACAATTAGATATGCTGTATTTTAATTGGAAGCTTCTGGAAATAAATTTTACAGAGAGACTACCAAGCCTAAATTAATACTTCACACCATGATGGTTTTTGTTTTACAGTTTTCAAATTACAATCAGCCAGAACTTCTCTGAACTTTTGTTCCACAGGAAGGGCAAAGGTTTTAACAAGACTTTAGTCTGGAGATTACTTTTTAAATATTTTGCGAAATCTGAGGGATTTGGTAAGCACTTGAGATGAAAAACACCAGCAGAGTTTGTTTTTGTAGTCTAAGTAAAACTTAAAATGTAAAACTACCAAGAAAGACAATAGCCTCAAAAATTAAGGTCAAGCACCAGTAGCACTGAAAAAACAAAACAGGAAGGTTAAACTCACATTTAATTCTTTTATCAGGTACAGTTTACATCTGTATTCCATTTTTTCACAATAAAGCCATTGATCTTTTATTAAAAGTGAATTAAGACTGCCTTCATCTCCATTTCCAGCCAGTTGCCTAAAAAGTGGTGCTCTGGCTACACAAACAAAGCAACCCCAAATTCCCAACAGCGACCCACCAGAGCTGGGCAGTGCTGCCCACGCAGGGGCAACAATGGGAATGTTGAACTCAGCCTTTCCCCTGGAACGCCCAGCAGAGTGAAATCAGCTCCCTGATTTCATCCCACAAACAGAAATGGAGTTTATGGATCCCCAGGAGCTGCTGCTCTCCTCTCTCCCAAAGAGCTGCACGCCCCAGCCCCTCTGTGCTTCCAGCCTCCCACGTGCCATCAGCTGGGCCAGGCCCCCAAGACTTCAGAAAAACAACAAAACTCGCCCCAAAATTACCTCCACAAATTCACTCTCACCTCATAGTCACTGCTTTAAACATCTTTTTAAACAAACAAAATCCCTGTAAGCAGTAGGCACAGAATGAAGCGAGCAGCTCATCCAGGAGAGATGGCTGGAGACTTCAGCTTTATGTCAAAAAGTATTGAGCTTACAAGAAAATATATTCCAAAGAGGAGTCACATCATTGGGTAACTCAATTAACAAGCTGGATTTCTCCAGGCTGCCTGAAACTCCAGTGCCAGCACCAAACAAGCCTATTTTCTATTTTGTCCAAGCTGCAAACTTTGAAATAATTATGGACCCCACATTTTTAGGATCCCAGAGCTGCATTCTTGAGAGCTTAGCCACCTTTCTGTTTCATTAAAAAATAATGTTTTGTAATCCTTAAAAGATGTTATGAATAATAGCCAAAATTTATTTTGCAGCTCACAGAACTCGAGTACATGAAGTGCCAGTCCTTGCTCTTCAGAAAGATGTGTTCATTCTCATTTAGTTACATCATCACAAAATCTGTGTAATGGGAATTTTACAGGCAGCCAGAGAGCTGTAAGGTGCTTCCCAAGGCACCTCAAACATGGAAACTCAGAGCAAACACCCACCTTCTCCCATATTCTTTGGTTTCCCAGAAGTGAAATGTAAATATAATTTGATGTTGTATTTCCAACAGAAATATGGAATCATAGAATGGCTTGGGCTGGAAAGGACCTTCAAGGTCATCTAGTTCCAACATTTATCTGGATCAGTTAATTATGTCACTATTACATTTAATTGTCTTTCTAAATGTTCCTCAGTGATGTTCAAACTGACTGTTCAAAGTAAATTTTTAAATAATTTGCCAACTTGCACCTCTTTTCTGTTTATCTCCCTAGTCCATGTAACATATTAAGAGAAACAACTGATGATAAACCCAAAGCGAAAATATTTCTGACATTTGTTTCTACATGTCAAACAAAATAATTTCCTACAATTATTGACTATATATTCATACTTGGCTGTAATTCACTAAAAGTAGGGAAAAAAAAGCATTTCAGAAGGTTTTAGGTTTTCATAGTGTCCCTCAGGTAAATAGAATACTTCAGGTAAGTGTAAAACAGATTAAGATAATGAGTAAAAGCCAAAAAGAAAGGCAGCCAAGTTTCATATTCAGTATCCTATAATTATCATGTAATTATTTGGCTATCAAAGCCACTGTGTCTGGAATAAATCCACTGATAAGGCTTGCACAAAAGAGGAAAAAAATCTCTATGTTCAGGAATTACATCATAAAAATTTGATGACTAGATACACACGCACATATTTACATGTGTGTAAATGAAAATTTATGAAAATTTAATTTAAAGATTTGCAGTTGTCAATCTTTTATATTCCTGTTCTTTGCACTTAGGGCTTTACTCAAACCAGTGGGTGTCCAGCATACAGTAATATTTCTTAACTCAGACACAGGACATTAAATACCTGAGCCTTTTCCCACTCCATTCCTCTTACTCTCAGTAAGAAAGAGCGACAGATATATTCATACAAATCCTACATTTGTGATTCTTAAGATTTCAGTAGCAGTCACAGTTCAGATTAAACCTACCAGGCTGAATTTGCCCTGGAGATGATGTTCCACACTGCAGAGCCAACAGTACAAGCATTACAAACTGGTCCCTTCAAGACCAGTAAAGTGCATTATTTACCCTGACACTGCTGTTGTACCCTGGTTCCAGACCTTTGATGACAGCAACGGCAAATTTGTGGATTCTGGGCTGCCCTAGGATGACTGTTTATCCAAAGCTGAAATAATAACATCCAAATCACAGACAAGTTTGAAGACAACTCTTGAAATTCAAAAACAAAGAGAAATACTACAAGTATGGAGCTTACATAAAGTTAGGGCCACTTTTTAAGCATATTTTCTAAACAATTTTACATCACCAAACTATGATGACTCTATTTTGCCTTCTTTACATTTCCCAAGGTTCCTTTCTCTTTTTTTCCTGTTTATATCTCCTAATCTGTGCTGTACACAATGGCATTTTATTAAAACAGACTGTTGAAACAAAGTTTAGCTTTCAATGTTGTTACATAAACTTTGTGTTTGACATACACAAAAAAAAAAAAGGCTGATATGAGATGGTACTTACAGGAAAACTCTACTGGATGTAATTCCAGAGACTCTCACCAAAATATTAAGAACATTAGAATATTAATAATATTATTAAGAATATGAAAACTTCCCATAGCTTCAAAAAATGCCATTTTATCTCTCTCATATATTTACTAATATTTAGTATCAGTGACACAAAACTGGCAGAACAGTGACATCCACACGAGACTGAGATTCCAAGGAACGTTTCTAATTCAAGGCGTATTTGTGCACATTTAGACACAGAGTCCCTATGAATTCTAAGGGTTGTGTGTTCAAAACATTTTACAGGAAAAATGATTTTGTGACTGTAAATAAAATATATAAAAGCAGCTAACATTTGTTGGAAATTGCCATCTAAAAATCAGTAGGGAACAAGCTAATTAAAGACAGTACCACACAGATTGTTCTGGAGCTGGAAGCCAGAATCTGTCTTATCAGTAGACAGGCTACTCAAGAATGCTAAAAAAAAGCAGCACAATTTGAAAAATTGAAGTAGAAAACAATAATAAAGAAGAGTTAAGCTTGTACATTTGAAGATTCCTTGAACCTTAGCCAATTTTTTCAACAACTTGATATTTTTAAAGTATATTACAGAAAATAATGTAATATGAATTGCCCTTTTACTGCAAAAAATCAAAGAGTTTGGGGGAATAAAAATCATATGATTACTGAAATGGACCTTGTTTACTTTGAATCTGCAACAGACATTTTTAAGGAGACCCTAGCATTAAACTTGGAAAGGGAGATTAAAAAGAACTATGACAAAAAGATAAAACCCAAGTGGGGGCCTCAAGAAGAATGCTTCATTACAGACACACCAACTCTGTTGACTTAGCTCTATCTCAAAAGGAGTTTATTTTGGCAGCTGGGAGAAGCAAAAGAAGGAAAAAAAACCCCAAAAAATAACAAGAAAAAGAAATTAGTGTCTCAATCATGTGGATCCCATATCTTTCTCTTGAAGGGCTGCCATAAACTGACAGTATTTTTTGAGTTCATTAAATTAAATGTATGAAATTAAGGGTTAAAGTTTGTTTTCTTATATTTAATGTAAGGTGAAATAATCACAGGAAAAATATGCACAACCTAATAGATCATACCCACACTTTACTCTTAGAGGCACAAAATTGTCACACTGATATCAAATAGCTTTAAACATTCATTAAAACCTCACTAGCTGGAGTCACATCTAAAAGAACAGCTTTCATCTGTAGCTTATGGACATGTGCCACAGGAAAACTAAATTAATTCCCTGTCAAAGGGGCTTATCAAAGTAAAAACACCACACACCATGTTTACTTAATAGAAAAAAATAGATAAACAAAATTAGAGAATTTAAATGAAAGTGAGCATGTTTTAATTTTTTTTTTTCTGTACAACTGCGCAGCGGGAAGCAGAAAATTAAAATTCAACAGAATTAAAGCACCAGCATGATAGAAATGGACGTGAGGGCAGGGTGCACAATCTTTTATTTTCATTTTATAAAAACACTGGCTGTGCTTACGCTGTGCCAAACAGTGAACCAATGTAAATGAGTTTCTTAATCGTCTGTGATAATGACAAGAAATTATTTTGTGACATAAGACTCACTTCAATTTGACTTTTCTCAGCCTTTTAAGCAACAATTCTAAAGGATGACACAAGAGCATATTATATATACATATCTATATGGCAGGTATATTCTTTCTTTTTACCTTTCAGGTATCTATGAAGTCTCCATCTACTCATTTTACCCATGCCCAACACATGCATCGCTCTTGCAACTTCATCCACCTGCACATTCCCAGCTCCTGGATAAAATTGTCCAGGACTGTGCACCAACAGGGCACATGGAAACCTGTTTTTCTTCCTCCCACAGTTCTCTGGATTTTTGGCTTTTTTGACTCTTCTTTGCCTGCATGGCTACCTCCAGAGGTGTTGTGTTCTGTCCTTACTTCCAAGTTCTTTTTCCCCAGAGTCCATCCGTGTCCAAGCTTTCCCCATCTCTCCCAGTGTCTCTCCAATGCCTCTGCAGAGAGTTTTGTCCGGAGCCCAAACCTTCCCTTCTCCCAGCTCCCAAACCCAACCCTCCATCCCCCCCAGGTCCCCCTCTCAGCTCAGCCCTGCGGATCAGCTCTCCCTGTGTGACTGCCCAGACATCTCACACCACTGGGAGCACCACTCCTGGCCTGGGCTTCCCCTAACTCCTGCTCCAGCCTCCAACAGGGTTTTAAAACAGCCAGCCAAAACCACACAGAACTTGCCAAAAATCCATCCAGACTCCGAGGGTATGAAAATAAGACCTTCCCGAGGAAGTTTGGGTGAAGGTAGCCTTATACTGAATAAATAATTTCATGCTTCTCATGCCCAGCTACCGACTCAGCCTGTGGAACATTTCAAGACATAATAAATAACAGACTAATTGACAGCTTTGCAAATTGCAAAACACTGATATTCACAAGTTGAAATATACCCCTAATTAAGAATTCTGATGCATGATGTTGGCTGTAGATTAAGATATGCTATGTGGGGTTTTCAAACTTTACAGAATTACATCATGTTGAAAAACAAGGTCACTTTGAAATTTGTCAGTCCAGCCCTTTTCATTCTAGCTGCTTTCATACATCTAAGAACAAGAAATAATATTCTGAAGCCACTAATTCAGAGCAGCACAAGATTTTTAACTTCAAGGCTTTCTACCAATACATGGTACACTAGACAAGTTTTTTTAAGCCCAGCAATGAAAAATTGAGTAAAAGCCAAGTAATTTATCTTTAGTCATTCAACACTGAAATGCACATAGCCCAGCACTGAAGGAACAACATCAAAAACAGTGGCATATACAGGCAAATAGATATTAACAGTAATTTTAAGATAGGAGAGAAAGAGTAAAATTGTAGGACAAAGGGAGACAACAGCACAGGAAAGCTCATTAGTAAAACCTTCATTTTTGCAGGATCCTGACTAAATAATATTGTGAAATTCATGGTAATGTATCCTTAATGCACACACAAACATGTTATTCAGACTAAAAATCTGGAGGAGGAAAACAGGCAATGATAAATCTCAGACTTTCAGTGTCTACAATTTGTATTACAAGGGTACCTCTGCCAAAAAATCTAAACCCACTTGTCTCCCTTACATCTGCAGATTAAAAACTGAATAAATAAATACAAAGGCTCGCTTTACCAGCGTTCCAAGCATGTGTTAGAACTTAAACCTTAAAGCAACAGCTATCTGCACAAAGGATCAACGAGTATGTGTACAAAAATTCTGGACCATCAAACACGTGTGATTTAAAAGAAGTTTCTTCTATTGTCCCTAAAAATGTTTATTTTCATAGTAAGTGTTCATTCATGAAACAAGCATTCTAATTTTAGGTCCGTTTTGTTAGTTGAGTGTTTGTTAAACAAGCCTGCTTTGTTTGCTGGGAGAGGGGAATTTATAAAGAAAGGCTCTGTGTTCTCCCAGTAGTCCCTTCTCAGCAGGAGAGCATCCGACCACCTTGGGCCCATCCTGCACAGGGCTGAGCTGAAGCCACCCCTGCACCAGGCTCGGAACAGACAAAAGCCTGGGGTGCAAAACGTGACAGTTTTGGCACTCCAGAGGAGATGTCCCAGACTGGAAAAGTGGGCAGTGAAGTGGGAGCACATCCACCTCCAGCCCAAACACCTGTGAGAGGCAGCAGCCCCAGTGCTGCAAGAAGCAGAATCCAAACTTCCACCACAGCCCCCAGCAGCTTCCCATCACCCTGGAACCACAGAGCCATGGAATGGTTGGGTTGGAAAGGACCCCAAAGCTCAGCTCATTGCATCCCCCTGCCACAGGCAAGGACACCTTCCACTGTCCCAAAGCCTTGTCCTGGAGCCCCCAGGGATGGAGCAGCCACAGCTTCTCTGGGCAATCTCACAGTACTCTCACAGTAAAGAATTTCTTCCCAATATCCCATCTAACCCGACGTCCTGGCAGTGGGAAGCCATTCTCCCTTGTCCTGTCCCTCCATCCCTTGTCCAAAGTCCCTCTCCAGCTCTCTTGGAGCTCCTGTAGGCACTGGAAGGGGCTCTAAGGTGTCCCCAGAACCCAGGACATGTTTTCCTCACCTCTCCTCTCCCTTAACACTCCAAACTGAAAACCAGGCTGTAGCTACATTAGTTGTCAAAAAAAAATACTGAACTGAGAGAGCTCCAGGGCTTCAATGCATTCCCTCTGAGACCATGTTAGATATAAAAAATTGATGAAAGAATCCAAGAATAGGGACACTAAACAAATCTAGGAATAAGACACCGAAAACACGGCTAGATAGAGATATACTGAATTTTTGTTAAGCTGTTTTGCAGGAAATAATAACTGCCTGAGGACACAATACAGTAAAAATAATTGTATCCTTTCAACATGTTCTTTTTGACATTGACTTGTTTTCAAACTCTTCCTTACGTTATTAAAATCTGTCTCTGTAATTATAAACAAAATATAAACCTTCTAATCCTAGAATTCTTGTCAAGTAAGTTCATTTTTACCATACAAAGCTGAACCAAATTAAATGACATGGGAGGTTTTGTAGCAGCCATTCCTTGTGCAGCTTTGCATCCACGAAGCTCGTGGCTCTGTAAAACTGCCCACACTTCTGTCAGCAGGGCAGAATAAGCTCCCCATGATGCTTCCACCTGAATTATTGCCATTTCAGGCACACAAATGTCTACTTGCATGTTTAGGAAAACAGACTGTTTAACATTATGTATCCCCAAATTCTTTGAGCTCAAACATCAACACTTCAGTTTTCTCTTAATGCCAGATGTTTGAGAACTTTGCTTTATGAACACCTTCACGTTAAAAAACAAGTTTGGAGACAAATGGGCTGGAATTAGTAACTATACTATAGGCTGTGTAATTCCAAAACCTGGTAATTTAAGGGTGTATTAAACACCCACCCAAATACAGGATTAAGGGAGTATTAAATTTTAGCTGCACTTACAGAGCTCAAGCACTTTGGTGCCATTCTAACAGTTTACAATCCCAGCTTTTTAGAGGAAAAAATAACTAAAAATTGCCCAGACAATCACCCTGCTTTATTCTACAATCAATAAAGCTGCACCCTGGATTCATGTGCATGCATATCTAGAAACAAGAAAGCAGCTTCATGCACTTCCCTGCACTTTGAACACACTTCTAAGATAGACAGCAAAGTGTTTTAAACACTTGCATACTTAGCATACATTATGTCAGTATTTATTGGCATAATATAAATTTAAATGACTAAAACTTTAGTCACTTTAAATCACTAAGTTGAATCGAGATCTGCACATCTAAAGGACAGCAGCCAAAAATGTTCCTAAACATTTCTGCCTCTAAAAATACACTGTAACATCTCTCCACCTTCCTCCCTTTCCCCTGAATGGAAGAGATTTAAAAACAATTAACAAGCCACACAATGCTAACTGATAAAGACTAAAATGGAAAGAACATGTGAAAAAAAAATCATTAAATAAATCAGGGATATGCTGCCCATACTATCACTGAGCACCCCTGGAGAACACTAGCCCTAATAGCTTAAATAAATAAATAAAATCAACAGATCAGTGGAACACAAAGCTCATCTTGTCTTCTGTCCATTCATAGAACAACAGTGAATTTGTGTTGGGACAAAGATAGATTTTGGGTCCTATGTACTTTTGCTTCACAGGCCCATTCTTCTTCAATTAATTAACAATGGAGTCATTTTCACACCCTTTTTTTGTCATCACATCTCAGTGTTATTTGTGAAAACACTTTTATTCTGAACAAGAAAAGGGGAGGAAGCAAACAGTATCTATGCTATTAAAAAGGATTATCTACTCTCTTGAAACCTTTCTAGTACAAATCCCCAAATTATCCAACACATAACACAGCAAACAACTACTCTGAACAGTTTCAGTCATTCCTTTTAGAACAGCTCAGTTCTTCAGCTGAGAACAACTAAACAAAAAAAAGTTTTTGGCAGTGGTTAATTCTCACAGGACAAGCAGAAACCTCGGGGCAGTGTCTGAAAATACCAAGGGGGGCTTTGGGGTTGTTGATTTTTTTGTTTGTTGGTTTTTAATTTGCACTGCAAAAGACAACAACTCATCGAGCTCCCAGGTCTCCACAATAAGGCAACCTTTGGAAGCCTTTGGGAATGGATTTTATTAGATTAAGAAAAAACTTTAAAGAAGCTGTAACAAAAATATTTCACTTCTCCACTGAGCCTCCTGCTTGGGGCCCTGCTCTGTGCAGCCTCTCAGAACCCTCAAGGATCTTTGGGAAAACTCAGCACCACCCAAGGGCCCAACTTCACCTAAAGTTCAACTTCTGTCTCTAATACCAATTAAAAAGAGCATAGGTTTGATTTTAAATTACTTGCATCTAAATAATGGTGGTGGCTACCACAGGATAATATGAAATAATCTGCTCTCCTACCAGGGATATGGTGGTGGTGTGAAAACACAATTAATTACCATCATCTGTAACCCAGTACTATCATAGCCTTGCTCTAGGTTTTAATTCTTCATTTTTTACTTTGAGCTGTCACTTCAGGTATTTACTATAATACTATAAATAATAATAATTTACTACTATAAGAAAGATAAAATTCATCCAGCAGATCTCCATAAGCACTGGAAGGAAAAAGCATAAAACCCTTTATGCCCTGTCAACTCATTTAATGCAATAGTCTCTCCTGAAAGAAAGAAAAATGCAAGTTTTAACACAGACTTGCATGGACAGCAGAGAAATTCAGCATACACACATTTTCTTTCACAGTCACGTAGTCATGACACTAAAAATAACTCAGCCCACATCCCAATTTAGCCCATTCTGAAAACTTTGTAGTTGCACAATTCCCTTTTCTTCTCCTCCTTTCCACCATTTCTCCTTGCCTGCAGAGGTTACTATCTTCTTTAGCACAATGAAGGCAGTAACTCATGTTATATAAACAAATGCTATGAGCTGACATCAGCATCTGAGGGCCTAATTTTAGCCACCATTCTCTAGGACAAAAATATATTGGTTGATGAAAATAAAATCACCCAGGCTGCACAAAAAAATTACAAAAAGCTTAAAAAATGAGAGTTTGAGAAGAAATGGAGGGGTATTTTTGGTGGATGGTTGACTGGAGTTTTTAGAGAAGCCCATGAAGAGACATGTTGCCATCAGGTTTAAAAAGAAGGGTGTTGCAAAATACCCTATAAAATTAAAGACAACAATAAAAAAGAAAGAATAATCTTATTCTTTAGGAAGAAAAGCTAAGGTGAGACATTAAGAAAAAGAATTTCAGTGGGATGAGCACTAAGAATAGGTAAGACCATGAATTGTTATATACTCACACCAAGGCAGGGATGTGCAGGAGTGTATCAAGGGAGGCCCTTGGCTCGTGTCTCACAGGTTTTTAAAGTTCACACAAATATAACTGAACCTGTGTTACAGTAAAGGGATGGACTACACAATCCATGATTCCACTTTTCCATCCTGCCTCCAAATCACTCACCTCTACAGGATTCTGGGACTTACATTCCCATCCAAGTACTGATGTTGTACTTTTTGCAAGCTAGACTGTGTTTAACATCAGGGTTGAGGATAAATAATAGAACCTCATTGATATATTCTGTTCATTAATTATACTTTTACTTGGAGACTCCGTACAGTCGGCAGCTAAACAAACTCAGACAAAGAAAATAATAATTCATAATAATGTATTGTCATCTACATGTATTATTACAGAGGAGTGTACTGTGATACCTCTGTAAAATTAATGAGGTCTTAGTTAAATCAGGCCTCATTAAAGTATCTCCCATTAAACCTTTCCTGGAAAATTGGTGAGAAAACATCTCTTGTGTAGATTAACTGGCTTGTCAGCCAGCTCCTACTGTAAAGGCCACAAGTGAAATATGGCAGAGCCAGGAAAAGCAGGAGCTCCAGACTTACACACCAAATAAATTCCACTTGACAATATTGCCTAATTAGGGCTAATATAATCAGCAAAATAGCAAAAATAAGAGCAGCTGGATTTGGAGTTAAATGAGAGATCCAACACTCCAAGTGTTGCCACCTTCAATAAATGTGGTGCACAAATAAAATTAACCACTTTCAAGGACTGGCACTTTGGTGACATTTGACTTTTCTGTAGGGCACAAGAACTTTAATATTTTGTCCAACATCTGAACTGGCCTGGCTGTGAACAGCTTTACACAGGGACTGTGTCAGGAAAAGTGAAGAGCATTATTTCCATAAATATGTTTTCACCGTTTCTGTCACAGCACTGCACAGTGTCCATCTCTGAATATTCACTTTTGGGAATTCTCACAAAGAGATGGTTACAAAGACAAAATTCAGAAGTACAGGGTGTTAAGTAGTGTTTGAGGACCATCCAAAATGATTAAATCAACAAAACTGAAATGATGCTGACAAAGCAGCACTACATCAATTCATTTGCTTGATAGAAACCTTAAAAATACTCTTATTTCCATGCATTCTTACTCTTACTAGCAAGGACTAATGAGTTTGTAGAGCTATAATTGGCAAATTCTGAAATGGGAATTTTGACCTCATTTCTCACATGAAGGAAAAAATTAAAGACATATGAATTGTGAAATATATTATTCTCCCTTAAAAAAAAAACACCAACAACAACAACAACAAAAAAAAAACTCACAAGAAAGCCACCCAAACAAAATCCACAGCTCTTTTGTGCCTGCATTTCACAATTTACAGTTCTCACTTTAACTGCCAGTGGTTGCTATGGAGTCCCCAAATGAGCCTTCAACTAAGATTTAGTGTAAGTCAGAAATAAGCAGGGAATTTATGACTATGCTGAGTCATGAATTAGACATGATAAATTTCCACCAGCTACCATCATTCAGAAGATGGTTTGCCTAGGTTTATTAACATGATCCTGAATAAATCTTTTTAGCAGCTCCTTTTGACAGAGACAGGCAAGTTACCTCTAGTAAATCTGAAAACATCCACCAGCACAGAACTGACAAACAACTCAACAAACTGTGCCTCTTACTGTTGTGTTTTTTAAGTAGGATTTTAGCTCACTTAAATCCTACACAAATTAGCAAAATCACATTCATTAAGAAAAAACTACAGTGAAGTTTTTCCAAATTAACAAGATTCCTGTAACAAGTGAAAGGTGTAGAACACATCCCTGCTGATGTGGAAATGTAGATAGTTAATGCCACAATTATCACATTTCTGTGTTTATTCTTCATAACATTTGAACTGGGAATCCTGAATATACAGAATATGGTTGGTTTTTTTACAGGCCACATGAAAACAACTTGATCCAAACCAAGTTTATTTTCTCAAGGTAAAATAATGAGAAAGAGACTTGTTGACTTCAGAGGTCAGCTGAGACCTACAGAACAAACATCATCTGCTCTGATAAAAGTCTAGAAATAATACAATCAAACATAAATATACATATTACTTTCATTTCTGCTACAAACTTCAGTCATCTTAAACTCCAGAAACAAATAAAAAGAAACACGGATTTCTAACATTAGGAGTACAAATATTTCTAACATTAGAAAAATAAATCCCCAGAGACACGTTCACTTCTCTCCCAAGGGAGTTCTAACTGACAAAAAAACTAAGTCCCCACTGAAAATACTTTACCAGGAGATATAAAGTTAAGCAAAAAGACACAGCTGGGGTCTGTGTCTGTTTCTAGAAGAAAAATGGAATTGCAGAAAAATGCTGTGTAAAATTCAGCACAGCCTCAACACCTGTACTGAGGAAAAACTGTAATAATTTATGAATTATACACAGTAAAAAACAACAGCTTAGGAAAAAAAAAATAAAGAAGCAATTGAGTAATTGCATTCATTATCTTTACCTGCTATGAAAACATGGAAATATAAAAGGAAACTGATATTCTGCTTTACATAATTATATTTTTCAGTAGAAATCCCCTGTCAGCATCCAGTTATGGCTGTTGCTATCCAGAATGGAGAATCTCTTTATTCCTGCTTGCTGATGCTCAAAATAATGTGGTTTTCACAACCTCTCTACAAGTGTCTTGAAGGAAAAAAAACAAACCTCAAACACTTTGTAAGAAGCTGTTAAAAGTAAAGGAGAAAAGCTTTTAAATATTCATCACTAGCATGACATCAAGACCTAAAGAACTAATAATTTTTCACCCATGGTGTTTTTATTCTGTTCCACATTCTCATAGCTGTTTATTCCAACATGTTAAGTTCCATTTATTTGGCACAGGCTTTCAGATACGGAAAGGTGAAAGGAAAAAGCTTTTATGGAAGCAAGAAACAAAAGGAAAAAATATTTTTTAAAAAGCTGTAAGGGAGTCTGCAATCCTGAATAAAGCACCTGCCTTCCCACATCCAAAAACCAGACATCCCTCCCAGTCAAACACATTTGATAAAACACATGTAACAGAAAAAAGAACTTTTTGCACCAGATACACCTAAAAGAACATTACAGCAGCTTCATTTTCAGAAGCATTTAAACACATCAAGTCAATCATGCAAAATCCTTTTGGAAGTGATTATTGGTCAATCTAAAAGACTTAAATCCCTTTGGGTTTTAATGTCTAAAACAAACAAACTCCAACAGAATTCAGAGTAGTTTCTCCTCAGGCTCTAACCCAAGCCATCAGAAGGAGCAGCTGGGGTAAGGGCAGAGCTCTGAAGAAATCAATGCTCAATTTTAGAGGAGGGAAGGAGGGAAGGAAGGAGGGAAAAGGAAAGAGGGAAGGTTAATAAGACACACACAAAAGCAGGGATTACCTCCTCACTTGTGCAGCTTATCATTCTCAGGACTTTACTACTATATGTTTTTGCCTTTATTGTTTGCTGTTTGTTTTTAAGGGTCCTGCCAAAAAACCCCAAAACCACTGTGTTGCCAAAACTTCTACTGCTTTCTTAAATTATGGTTTTACAATGCAGATCCTTCACTCCTTTACTATCAAATGGTGCTGCAAGCAACAACTTGGCACTCTAAAACAACTACTGACTTTTCAAGATATTTAGTTGACTCTTTATGACCTGTTTACATAAAAAGTTGTTTTGTACTAATTGCAGATTTATTCCTATAAACTTACAAAATTAATCCTGGAAAAGCCACTAGTTTCAGGGCAACTCCAGTCCTCCAAACTACTCCCAGCTAATCATATTTTTCCCATATTAAGGTAAATAGTAATACCAATGAGAAAAGGAGGCTGAAAAGAAAGATGACACATGGAGGTATAAAAGCATCAGCTCTTTTTGTGTGGAACTGATGACACAAAAGCAAAGCTTTTTGCTGTTCAGTGGCAGAAGCATAACAAGCATGTGCTTACACCCCCAAAATCACAGAGAATCACATTAAGGCATGCCACACTCAACCTTCTTTCCTCACAAATTTCCCTTTACACAGCAAATCTGAGCTTAGTACAAGCATTAACTAAATTCCATAGTGAGCCATGGTGAAAGAGTCTGGAGAGGGGAAGATGAGCCAGACTCCTGTGGATCTTGTGGACGTGGCCATGCAGGCTACCACTGGATGCATTTCACTGCTGCACGAGGAGTGATGCTGAAATTCCTGAAAGCAGCCAAAGAAATTGGCTCTCAAGTGCCATAAAATTCCAGGGGCACCGCTCACGACCACAGTCAGTCCGAGGTATTTAGTTTAAGAATGATTAATCACAGTTGAATCAGCCTTTTGTTTCTTTTCTGACATTTCAGAGCCCTTTCTAGTATTCCATCTATCTGAAGTCTGGCCATGACTTGATACCAAAGGAGACTGTTTGAAATAATTCCATTTACTTTGGCCTGCATACAAGTCTGGATAAAGGTTTCAGTCAAAACACCTCTTCACATCATAGAATGGTCTTAAAATGGCACACAGAGATAACACAGCACGAAGACATTAAATCTGCTGTGCACTTCCAAGTGCTCTGAGAGTTATTTACCAGCATCAGTGGGGTGGCTCCCAGGGGAAGCACATCCTTGCCCCAAACAAGGACTGATCCATGCTCCAACTGCAGGGTTTGCATGCAAATACCAACACTGAGAAAGCCCCACAAACCCAGAACTAAGGAAACTCACACAGAAAATGTCAACAACAACAATGCCAACAAATCCTTCCCAGCACAAGAACTTAGAGAAAGGGATTTAAGGTCAACAGTGGCCAAATGGCTAATGCAAGGCAGCAAATACACTTATTACTTATACCAGAAACACAACCTCAACATCTATTGAATGTCACCCACCACGAGACTCAAAATCAAAGGACTGCAATGGAAAGAAGAGAAAGGACCTTAAAGAATTGAGAAGTGATTGGAAAATGTGAATTTAGTAACATAAAGCCACAGAGTGAAATTGTTTACTTGAAGGATGCAGGACGAAACAGAAGAATATCAATCCAGGAAGAAAATCCAAGGTCCACTCAAGCATTTCTCTGATACAGCTGTTTGTTAAAGGTGCTTCTTTTATTTCTGTAATTCCATAAATATGCTTGCAAATATTGCAAATATGCTTGCATTTAACTGAAAACATTAACGAGTACACAGACAGGACTTAAACACGGGAGAAGAACCCTGACAACAACCTCATTTTCAAGTAAAATACTTTATGCTTAAAACTTTATTACACACTCTAAAATGCATTAGGAAAAAGATTTTGCATTGTGTGACTCCTGGAAAATTTTCCAGGAGACTGTTTTCCAATGTGAGAACTACCACATCTAACAGAGCCTGAGAAGGTTTCCCACAAGGTCGTGAATTTCTTCAGAGAACCATTTAAATCTTGTATTACCCTAACCTACCCAGAAAAAATGAAACAAAGCCATTGCTTAAGGTTTTTCACTGGATTTTTCTATATTAACATAACAGGACTACAGGAATCCTTTTGTCTCAATTTAATGTAGATTTTATTTTACCAGTTTGTAAACATTAACCCATACATGGGAACAAATCTGAGAGAGGCTGGGAACTAAAAGATATCCTAATATTGCAATGGAGTCCCTTCCCCCATCTTAAAGAAATTTCACCGGGGCTCCACTGTTCTAAAATCACATTGCAATCAATGTTGGCTGCTGGGGAACAAAAGGAATGGGAGCAGTGAGTCAAAAGGGAGCTTTATTTTAAAAACCTCTGTAATTATGTCTGATCCATGGGTTAGTTGATACTCTAACCATTCATCTTCCTGCTTGAGAATCCAAAATTCTCCAACTCTGTTACTGTGCCAGAGGAATCCCAGCTCTGGGATCTGCTTCCAGGATTTTCAGGCCTCCAGTCTTGCACTGGATTACAGCCCATTCACACACCAAATTGTACCAGTTGTGGAAAGAGAATCCTTCAGATGAAATGGTCACACACTGACCCCCAATACTATTCCCCAAATCCTGTGCCTTCACTGTAAATAAGTGCTTGTCTTCTCATTGTGTGCTCAGCCTCCATTTCTGAACATGCCAGGAGAAATAATTTGCAAAGAAAATTACAAGAAAAAGGCTAGAAACCCAGTGGAGAGCTTTCCAGCTGCTTCTCTTTCTTTCCTTCATTTAATTTCCTCACCTGACACCAGTTTACCATCAGTCACCCACAGCCTGTCACTCCTCCACAGCAATGGCATCAAGGGAAGGGAGCCTCTAACATCTCTATTAAAGTGCAATAAAGCAAAGCCTTTGACATGAAATGCCTTTAAGTCAACCAGGCATTACTGAAATTACTTAATCTGCAAAGTCAGTGCTTCCCCACCCTACTTCACCACTCCCAATCACTTACAAGAGCAGCAGCATTATCCAGATGCATTTCAGAGCTCAGGTTGATAATTTGGTTCTGGTGTTCTGTTTCACTGAGGGAAAAGTGGAACTACAGAATTAATGTCAACCTGATTTTCAATTCCATTACTTTTGTCTACTTCTCAAACAAATGCATCCAGGAAAAGAAATATAAAATAGAACAATGGCCCTTGCAATTCATTTATTAGATTATTGCTGTCCCAGCAGAGAGCATTATGTGTGTTCTAATCACACATATACAGGTTTTTCTTCTTATCCTCCCTAGTCCCTGCTCCAGCTTTAATTACCTAACACATTGACTTGGGTAGGTTTCTAGAAGACTAAAATGTATATTCTACCAAATCACAGTCATATCAAATAGTCATTAATTCTAAGCCAGAGAAAAAAAAGAGCTTTTGTGAAGGAAACAAAAAGTAAAATACTCCCACTACAATTTAATCAATTTCCATTACTTAATAATGAAATCTAGAAGCATTATGGGAGTGTGGTACTCTTGATGCAATCATTTTCAAATTGCAGCACAGGCTCAACAAAACATTATGATAAATAATACAAATGTAGAGTGGCTCCTTTAATGCAATGCCTCATGTATGAGCTTCATTTAATCCATGTACACAAAGTTCATTATTTTAGTAAAACAGCTGAACAAGCAGCTGAACCCAAAGTTTCTTAGCCATGATATCTTTCAGAAATGGGATTTATTTTTTGCCTTTATTGCCAGATTTGTTCCTTAAGTACCCTGGCAAACAACATCCATTCATTTTACAAGTCTTGTACCATGCAGGTTGTAGAAGAGAAGGGATGTTAAACTGCAATGTCTCAACATAAACAAATCACCCCAAACTTTTAAATATCTCCAAAGAGTAGAGGAAGCAATCAAAACCTTTGGTTCAAGCTGGTGATGTGACAGCCTTTAAGATGATTCAGATGACAGAGGGCAGATTTTTCCAACCTACCTATCCTCTTCCATCAAACTTAATATTCTCTTTGTTTAGCCAGCAGATGGACATGAAAATTCAAGTTGGCAAAGGGAACACACACACAAACACATGATCTAACAAAACAAGAGGGATTTATTATTTTCAGAAGACTGAATCATCATGGTCACCTGTAGTGTAGGCCATAATCAAGATGAAATTCCTTCACAACCATCACTTTAATGAGCCTCACCATTTTTGGCCATTTGAAAACACTTCAGGTTTTTAAGACATTTTGAGAGGGGAAGAAAGCAAATTAAAACACTTTGCCTCTTTCTCTAGATTTTGTGAACTTTTTATCTTTCCACATTATTATCAGATAAAAATGGTTATGTGTAAGTGTTCAGCAAATTGCTATCACTGTTCAGTACTCTGAAATTGTATCATATTAATATCCAAAAGCAATGATACATTTAAAGAGAAAAACCACATTCACAAGATCTAAAACCACAGGAGACACTCCCAGGCACTGAGGTCTGAGCACAGGTGAAGCCAGCAGGGGTTACAAAGCAGCCAGAGTGGTTGCTGTAAATGTTCTGTGCATTCTCCTGATCCTCTCCTCAAAATCTGCTCTGCCTCAAAATCTCTGCTCACCAAACTTCTCTCTGGTTTCATGGGCAGAGACTCTAACAAAAAATAAAGAATAAAAGCCAGCCAAGCCAAAGAAGACACCTTATCACTGCCTGGAGTCACTAAGCAACAGCCACAAATATGCCAGCCTCAAAAAGGGAGAATTTTAGTGTATTGAAAGAGACACTGTAAACATGAGATAGCCAGGTAACCAAGTGACAAACTGTTATCTAACAGCCCTGAAAACCTCTCTTAAGCCAAGATGTAATAAATAGCACATGCAACTAAATTGGGGAAAAAAATTCCCTCAGCCAAGTTAAATAGTAACCAGCATTCAAATTTAACCATATAGAGTCTACATGAAAATCCAAAATGACAATTACAAAGTATTATATTACTGTGAACACTGTGAAAAGCTTTGAATAACAGCACACTGAGGAAATAAGTGAAAACACACTTTACCTTGTATCTCATCTTGGGGCATGAATGAATGTAGAAACCCATATAATAAAAACAGAGATCAGGAGCTTTTGCATAAAGTTGTCTGGTAAAAGCAATTTCCCTGTGAGGAGAAGAAAACGACTAATTACATTTGAATACAATTCTTAAAGCCATTTTACCTCTTCAAATTGAAATATTTTACAGCTACCTGGCTCTTAATCTATATAAAGGACAAGACTTCTATAAAATAAAAATTAGGATCTTAAACTCCAAACTAATGTTTTTGAAAATCCCAAACAAAATAAACTGAAAATTATTACTTGGAAATCTAACAAACAAATCACCAAAGTGCACAACACCATGTCAGGCTTCAAAATATTTTCATTTTTGTATTTCAGTCTGCCAACTGCCTGATTTGAAATGTAAATAAAAATGACTAAGACCCTCTGTTTAATACTTTTCTTGTTAATATTTGTGTACATTGGAATTCTACAGAAACCTACTGGTATTCTGGAATTCTACTGGTTAGCATGGCTCAGGAAAACATCAGAGTATTTTTAAAAAATTAGCTTCAGTGATAAACCTCTTGTTTGTTCTATCATTTATGCTCCAGCAATTTTCATTTAAAAACATCCATCTTTATGCAACAAAAGGTATTTTTACCCGTACTAAGTTTGTTAGTATGATTTTCTCATTTATTCTGAAAGAAAAATGTCAATGTGTTCAAAAAAAGTTTTATTTTTTATTTTATTTTTTATTTATATTTTTATTTTTATTTACTTTTTATTTTACTGGCACAAGGAAAGCACTGTTACTGCAAAGACTCAGCCAGTGCTTCCCCTATAAATAATTATTTTTGCAGCATTTCTATCTGTGCAGATCACTTCTGTAACAAATTGGATAAAAACACGGATGCTGGTTCTTACTTTCTGTGTCAAAGGGATAAGAAGATGTCCCTGGTCACTGCAGGGGAGTTGGAATAGATGATCTTTAAAAGGCCTCTCCAATACAAACTATTCTCTGATCCAAGATATGAGTACATTCATATAGGAAGAATCTACAAACACTGGAGGTAATTTATCCTTTAAAATTAAATTAGTATTACTCAGAATTTCTTGATTTTGTTTTTCCTTTGGCAAGACTGGCATTTTCAAGCAGCTTCTTCTCCCCTTGCTCTCTCCTTACATGCCTACATATTTCAAATGATCCTCAAATCCCATCCTTTCTACAACTCAGCAGCAACAATTCTCAGTGTGGCATGAAGTGGAAGTGACAGCAGTGCAGCCCAACCTCCTCAGAGTAAAATTGGCAACAGCTTTGAAGGTATCAGATTCCTTTGCAACTTCCTAAATTCTCCCTAACCCAACATTATTTTTCCCCTTTTTGAAAGAAGAATGAGGTTGGGTCCCTCCAGGATTGTTGGGAACTCATTTTTATTGCCTTCAATGCTGCAGAATTTACAAGCTGCTTTTTCACAAGTTGAGCCATGCACGCACGGTGCAGCGACAAAGCTTTAAATTTATTATGTAGAAAATTTAAAATAATTCAAAGAATTCGTAAGCATGGATTATGTCAGTCTATTATTACATAAAGTAATGTGATATGTACAAATGCTAAAAAATGATTCTTAGGGGGACTTAGTATTTTATATGTTCATCTTGAAAGGAAAAAATTAGTCTAATTTCAAGTACCTAACATTTGTAATGGGATAATTCTAAAAATCTAGGCCATTAAGAGAAAAAAAGATCAATTCTAAGTCATAGGTGCTCAAACATTTTTCCACATTTGTTAATTCTGACTAATTCTATAAAATTGTCAGATCCTAATCAAAATCCAATCAAATTCAGATTAGACCTCTGCAATATCAAATTGCACATGGTTTATTAGTTATAGCAAAGGTTTATGAACTAATTGTGGTAAGAAGTTTTGCTGAAAGTGCCGTTTGTGGTTCACACAGCTCAAGTCAGGCCTGCACCTGACAGAGTGCAGTGCAGATCTCCGCAGGTGAAAAGATTCATGCTGCAGCTTCTCACACTCACACCTGTAAATAGACATGTCTGGCACGAGGCTCAAACCCAGCTGCTTCATGAGCACCTCTCTGGGAACACCACATTTGTCTGTGGCCAACTTATTTTATATCAACAGAGAAGCAAAAAAGGTAAGGAAAAAAATGGAGTTACGCATTTGTCTGTGGCCAACTTATTTCATATAAACAGCGAAACAAAAAAAGGAAAGAAAAAAAAAGCGGAGTTACACAAGTATTTCCACTCATTTAGGGGTTTTTTTTCACTTACAATAATGGAATCATAAAATTGCCTATGGAACAAAAGCAGTAACTTGCAATTTCACATACAAGTTTTATTCAGGGTGAAAAGCAATACCCATAATCCCTACTGTTTTACAAGGCCATGTTGGATAGTTAATTTAAGACTTTAAAATTCATATGATTACTCTCTCCATCAGGCTTTCTGAAGACAAAGATAATGAGATTAACATACCTGAAAAATATACTTACTGCTAGTACAGCAGGAGAGCACTAATTCAGAAGACAACGCTTTTTGGGTACTCTGTTATTTATGATTTCAATGTGCATAAAACTATAAAAGTGATTAATTTCATTTGGTGACTGGGCTTAGAAAAAGGTCAAAGGAAAAATTATATTCAAACAAAAAAAGGGGCCTTTCCTGCTGAAACCAAGCAATACTAAATTATTTTCAGCAGCAATAAAAACGAGGCATTTTGTTTCTGCGTGTTTTTTAAACCTGTAAAAGTATTTAGCTAACTAGAAAGATACATCCCTAGTCAAGGATGAAAATTAACAATTTACTTGGAAAGCAACCAACCCCACAACTACTTTGCTACAGGTAGTCTTACTAGTATATATTTAGACTAAAAATAAACCCCCACGTTTAGAAACAAGTATCAATTCCTACTATTCCATCCAACCAGATAAGGAAAACTCTTACCGTAAGGCAGAGTAGACTCCCAAAGATAAGAAAGAGAAGTCTGGGTCGTAGTAGAGATAGACTGAGGAGACACAGTAGGGCAGGATATCAATGACACCAACTGCAATTATCTTCCCATCCAGCCAGTACTGCTGGTGGAAGGAGCCATAGCCACATTCTGGTCCGTTTGGGGCATGCTCTGCCTAGGTAAGAACGAGACTGGGATTAGCTCCCTGACAGACTTGCAGTATGAAAACCATTTTAAAGAGAATTTCAACACCCAAGTAAATATTGTAAAAAATTTTGCTGGCTATCTGTATTTAGAAAAAAAGGTATTTGAAAGGCAGGAAAAATGATCTAGGTTACTGGGTCTTTTGTGCTGTACTCACGATGGGTATAACCCACACATCACACATCCCGAACATGAATCTGAAACAGCCTCTGCCATCCAGCACTTATGGTACTGACAGGACAAACCAAGGTGATTCATCAAGTTATTAATTAATTATTACGTGCAAACCTGGTGCCTCCAATGCTCCCTGTCACAGCAAGGACCCTCCAGATCCTCTCCTCCACGTCCTCAAGCACTGGAAGCACTTTAGCCATAAAAACTGAGTTCCTCAAAGTGGCCATTAAATTTACTTCAGAGCAACTTTTATAAAAACCTGAGCACCTTATTCTTTATGTGATGTTTACTCTCTATAACTAACAAAACACCTTTTATCCAAGAACCTGAAACTGTGTGGCAACAAAATCTGCAGAACCACTTCTTTGTCAGCCCACATCAGAGCAAATCCTGCAAGAACACCAAGGGACTGCTATTGTTGTGTGCTGTGGTTTTGGATGTGCACTGAAGTTTGACTCTGGATGGGGTAAAGCACCTCGAGCCAGAAACTGATGCTTGAAGTTAAGAAGAAAATTATCTCCCTAATTTAAACTGTATTACACAACCGACTCTGGCATGCCATTTTCTCCCACGTCAAGTTTACTTTAATCCTGAATTCCACTGTGCTCAACTTAATTATCCATCTAGTCATGTTTTTCACTGCATTGCCAGGTCTTCAAAAAGCTGCTTCTCACTCAATAAATCCGACAATATTGCCTGCTATTACCAACTGTTTTGCATTACATCAGCAGAAGGTGGGTTTAATCAAGTATTTTGATACAGTAGCCCTGATTGAAGAGATGATAGGCAGGAGAAGTTACGCTAATTGGTACCACATGTGTCAAAAGAAATCAATCACGTGAACAAAAATCATTTCAACTGGCTTACCCAACCAGCAAGTCCCAAAATAAAGGCCACATAACAATATGTTTGAATTTTTATATAGTTATATACCATAATGCTAAATGTGGAGCTACAAATACTCTAAAAGTGAAATGATGAAACATTTGAGAGCTTCATCTGCAGTATGTGAGAACATTAAACTCAGATATAGCATATTAAACTGGGTTTCTCTTGTTCAGGTAAAGCCCACTTATCCAACAGTTGTGGTTTCATTCAGTATCATCAACTTTTCAACAGAGCCAAATGAAATCACGTGGTCAGGGGTAACATTTTTAAGCAGGGACACAGTCAAGAAAAATATGTTCCCTAATGATTTCTCAGCACAGGTTAAGTTCCCTTCTGCAGTCAGTGTCAAAAAAATGAAACATCTCAAAGCCATGGGGAGATGTGGTTGGTAATAGAACACAGACTTGGTTAAGTAAGTTTTAGTTAAAACAGATTTTCTTTCTTTGTCAAAAATTCATCATATAGGGTTTAATGAACGTTAAAGGAGATAGTCTAAGCCACCATGGAAAAGATTTTCACTCAAAGCCAAGTCTTCTGAAGTTAAACAAATGCTGTGTCTGTGTATGACCCCAAACCTCCAAAGGGCAGAACACGGATTTGGTCACTGGACCTCTGCAAACTGAAGCGTTAACATCAGTTAAAACTTTGGGTAAAGCACAATCTGTAGTTATTTCACTAATGCAATTACAGTGAACTGTCAGGAACATAAGAGAGTCTGTATTCTGGAACAAACATAACGAGCACAGCACTGATTTCAGGCAAAACAGTCAGGGATCTCCGTTACATTAAGCAAATAACATTTTAAGAAGAGTAAGATTTCCCTCCACCTTCAGAAATTCTCACACAATGTAATCCTTTGTAATGCTTCTCAGTATTACATTTTCTCCCATTCCTCAATGAATACTTGGCTCCTTTAACTCGATTTCCTGTGCACTATCCAGGCAATTTGACCTGAAACAGGTCTAGAATATGAAACATTTTCCTGAAGCAGGCTACACCATTTCACACCCCTGACATCTCCACTGGGACCCCCTTTGTCAAGGGTGATGTAAAATACACCAGTGACATCAGGGGAGCAAGCCTCACCAGAAAGGGCTTATCTTATCTACCCAAAATTATCTACACTAGCCCTGGAATCAACCCAGAAGAACCAAAGTACTTAAAATTAGTTTATTGTCCTATTTCAATACAATGAATTATTATAATCTGATGATATTGAAAAAATCCAGGACAAAATGGAAACCACAATTTTATCTCCAATGTTTACACTGTCATGCAAAGAAAAATACAACATATTCCATGTTAACTCTACATTTCTTCATATCCTGCTAGCTAATGATTCCATGAACATGTTTGACTGCTCACATTTTATAACCCATTATTAAAATTTAAATATTTAACAGAACTGGCATTATATATTGCCCAATTAGTATCTCAGTGTACTAACTGCTTATAATTGAACTTCAATGATGCTGAGAGCACTCAGATTTCTTCAAAGCACATTGGTCAGTCTTTCCCTTTAATATTAACAGCTATTTTGCTCATTATAATAATTTTGGTATTATAATTACCAAAAATGGGTCCTGCCTGTACAATGCATTAATATTTTTCTCTGGGAGATTTCATGAAATTTCTTATTTTCTACTTTTCCATTTTACCCTCTGCTGTGCATGGAGGGAAGAGGAAGATATTAAATTTATGCTATCAAAGAAAAAAAGAAAAAGCCAGGAAACCCTTGACTTCCCCACTCCAATAGAAATTATTTGCCAAATAAGCAAAGTGATTAATTCCAGCAGTTCTTTCCCAATGGCACACACACAGACTTGCCATATGGTAGATTTCTATGTCTTGGTTAGCAACACATTTCCTTTCCAGAACTGTGTCCTACTTTCATTAGGGATTAGTAGGACACTTTACAGAGCCACGTTCTGTGCCTGACTGGCAAAGTCCAGAATTGCATCAAATGTTAGTGAAGGTAAGAAGGTAATCCTGGGAATTACAGGCTTGTAATGGCCTCACTTATTAGATCTCCTAAAAATTAACACATATCAATAAAGAAAACAACGTGAAGTAGAGGCTGATGTGCTTTTTGTAGAGCAAAGATTGAGATTCACAAATATCTTTCATTTCTTTAGAATTCAAAAGCATCTCAGCATGGTTAACAGGAGAACAAATGACCATTTGCACAACAGAGAACAGATCACTTTCCATGCTGCTGGATGTATTACATTCTCCAGACTGGTAGGTGAATCAGTGGAGACTGAATGATGCTGCAGCAAACCAAGATGATGATTTTAAAATATTCAGGATGGTTAAAAAAGAACTGAATGTAAATAGCTCCAGAAAGATCCCATAATACTGAGTGATCAAAAAGGCAGAGGAGACACCAAATGTTCATAAACCCATGGAGCAGAAATGCATGCTGGAAAACATCTTGCTACAGGCACACCCAAAACAATGGGCATAAAGCACCAGCTCATTCAAAGAGATGGTTTTGACAAAAGTTTTATAAAATTGTCAGTTTAATGCTTAACATCAGTCAAGATGGAAAAAAAAGTCTAAGCAGCAATTAGAGAATAATTTGAGAACAAAACAAAATTATCCCTCGACTGCAAAACACCATGGCCCATCTGAGTGCTGAGGCTCCTTCCAGCTGCTATTTCAGGACAAGGTGGAGCAACTTGGGCAGGACCAACATGGGATGACCATCAGTGATGCTGACACAACTGATCCCTGACACCCCCCTCACCCCCTGAGCACCAAAAACAAGGAATCACCCTGAACAGTCTGCATTTCCCCTGGAACTTTCTCCCAGGAATGCTCCCACCCTGGCAAGAGCAGGGTCCCAGCCCAGGGAGCTCTGGCTGAGTCCTGCTGGCTGTCCCCCTGTGCTGAACCATTACCACCATTCCACATCTGCCTGTGCCAGCTGTGACATGGCAAATGTTACCTCTAAAATGAAAGGATTAATTAAAAGAATGCCTCAAACAATTCACTTCACATTATGCTGTTTAGTGCTAGGAAACTGCCTCGTTTTCTGCTACTTCATACTGTATCTTTTTCTTAAAGCATTCATCTTTTCTGCCAGAGCCCATAGCCAAAACAGAAACCAAACTGAATAATAAAACGAGGAAATAAAAAAGACAGGAAGAGTTTGGGTGTTCATACTATTTGCAGCTAATGCTAACATTAAAAACTCCAAAAATTACAAATTGAAAACATGTAAGGTTTAAATTTTATTTTAAATTATTTTTGTTCAAAAGAGTAAACAGACTACACACTGCTAGATTTGCTTGTGGCAACTGTTTCAGAATAAAGAATTTCAAGAATCCCTTGGCCTCTGATATATAACCCCTTTTATTTAACTTCATCTAATTGAAGACATCTGTAGTGGTGCCACACAAAATTTAATTCAAGCTTCGAAATGTCAATAAAAAGTGTCTGTAAGAAACAATATGGGTATAAACCTGGCAGGGTAGTGTGCATCAACATCTACGTAGCCATACAAAATTAAGAATATAATGGCAGTCTGCTCCACGAGTTGACGAGGTGATAAAAGCCCTTTTCCTATAAAGTCTAATGAGCTCTATTACTCTTCAGTTTTCAGGAATGCAAAGGCCAGTGGACTCAGCAGAGAAAAGCAACAAACTCTGCACACATGGATTCACTCAAACTGCCACATATCAAATTACCAGTGTAATTACTATAACCTGACAATTTCATTACAGCCACGCCGTCCCCAACTCTTTAAGACTAACAAGAAAGACACTGCAAGGAATCCATGGCAGTTTGCTCACTTGAAATGAAGGAACTGCATCTCTTCTCAACTTTTACCTCAGATTGTAGTCAAATACAAGTTTACCAAGTTATTTAGTAATTCATCCTTTTATTTTCATAGAAATAAATCAAAACCCATGAAAGACACGGCCTTTTGTGCTTCTGTTTTTTTAATGCAGTGCCATGAAATTCAGTCAGAAATTAAATGAAATTATTACCCAGCAAAGGAGTCCTCAGGCTCCTTTGGAAACACAGCAGAACCTTCTTTACCTGTTGGTGGAGACAGGAATTCTGTGCCAGCCACCTCCACCACCTCTAACAATGGCTGGCTGCCCACAGGGAGCGTAGAGGACACTCGTACAGTCATTAAACAAAATTAATTAAATTTCCTTCATTTCAGAACTGCCATCCTGAATGGATACATACCTCCAGAGGGGAATCACAGAGGAACCGTGTGAACTGCATCAAGGTGGATTCAGCAGTAAGGAAACAGCCCAAATATGCAAAGCAGAAAAAGAAAGAAAACCATCAGTAATGCATTAGGATACACTAACAGTCAAATACACTCTTTCAAATCCATGCCTTTGAAAAGCATCATCAGACTATGGAAATTTCATTTAAGCCCTTAAACTCTCACATTCTGTTTAGAAGTACAAATCGATACAAAAATTAACTATACAAAGTACTTTCTTTTCTATAAAACAGGAGATGGTTTTTTAAAATGGGATGTGAGAGAATTATCACCCTGTAACACAGGCCTGTTTCTGTGTCCTTTATTTTAAATTACACATTACCCTCCCCTGTGACTCCTTGCAAGAGGGAGTCTTTTCTCACTGTTCCATTGATACCTCCCCTATCAGCAAAGCAAGGGGGCTGGGGACCCACATACCTCTAACAGAAATTAATTAATTTACATTCAAAATTAAAAGCAAGGTCGTTTTAAGTTTAAAGAAGAGGAAGGGCAAAGAAAAGAAAGAAAATCAACCTCCTGAAAGTGCAAGCATTTCTAACCTGGATTTTTGACTAAATACAAAATGATGTGCTGCCGATAATTACCCAAAGGCAATGTTTTAATGATCTGGAGTTTGTCCAAGATTCTTACAGCAATAAATACAGTATTATTTACTAACTATCATTTATTCATTTGATACAAATACTTCCTTATTGGTGGAGTCCACATTAAACAAGCTGCAGAGTTCTGGTATGTATTTAATCCCAAACATTCCCTTGTTAAATAACTACTTTAATATACAGTTTAATTCCCCCTCTTGTAATGGCTGGGTGATTTAATAAGTCAGCAGTTCCCACACTGCAAAGTAATAGTAAATAGGATTTTTTAATTAAAAGTTAGATAAAAAGACTACATATAGACACCTACAAAAGCCTGACTGTTGTCAAGATTTTGTTGTCAAGAATTCCTTTAAGTTCTGAGATTAATTAAAGGGGAATACAAAAAAATGGAGTGATTGCTTGTCAGCCATCCCATTTTTCCCAGAGAAGAGAAGGGAAGGAGAGGATGGCAGGCAACAATAAAAAAGTGCCAAAAGTATCAATTGCTGCCTCATCTTGCTTATCTTGTCCTGCTGATCTGTGGATTGATGGGCACAGACCTAGGACATAGATTTTATGGAAGAACACTGAATTTCTACATTGTCATGGTGAAGGCAGGGGATTGTACATTTCCTATAATTTACTGTTTCAGATCTAGTCACTATCACTCTAAATTACTTACAGTTTGGAAAACAAATTACTGTGGTATCTTAATTAAATTGTAGAATTATTTTGGTTTGGTGGAAAAGGAAAAAACCACCAATAATATATAAAGAAAAAAATAATTAAAGTTTTGAATGATTGAGTTATTTTCCTGAAACAAAAACACAGAGTTACAAATTCCTGCACTCTGAGTGCATCCATCCCTACAGCCAGTGGTTTTAGAAAGTGCAGGTTACAGAAAAAAAAAAAAAAACATGTCTAATTAATTTTCATGTCAGAAGACCCCCGATAGTTCTTAATCTGTAACTTTAGCTGTATAGTGCAAACTAAACCCTACAGTGAGAAATCTGAGGCCACAACACTTTTCAAACAGTTTTATCAGTTCTCCAGGCCCTGCTGCCCAATCCTTGGCTGTGAGGATGAAGGGGAACTTTTTAAGTTTAATAACTTCTGCTGTTACAGCTGCAAAAAATTGTTAACTGCACCTGAATTTCTATCACAATCTTAAGGGAAAAAAACCACTGCAAGTCTTGTTATAAATTATTTCACCTGATGATACCTGGTAAAGCTCAGAGATTAGATACTTTCCTAAACTAGTCTATACATTTATGTAAAACAGAAGATAGCATTTCATTCAGCTTCTAAATTAACAAACTCATCTAACACTGCGAAGCTATTATGAACACAATTAAAAATAATTCAATAAACCATGAAAGAAATACAGCCAAAAGCTGATGTTGTATGTAAAATAACTCAATATGTCACACAAGCACAATTCAAATTCCTTTCACAAAGCCATGCTTTTCTAATTTTAATTTCCAACTGATTTACATAAACTTTTAAAAGCTTTATAATATATAAGAAATCCACAACATTTTTACTTTGGTACAAGCTAATTACAGCTGCCAGAAAGAATCAACTCAACAACAGGGAGTAAGTTTAAACATAATTAATAAAACTAAGAAGAAACACATCACTGAGAATGAAATCCTAGGGAGAAAAAAAAGGCAGAAAAATAAAAAGCAGGTTGGGTTCAACCCAAAGCTTCTTGATAGAATAAAAGCACGTGCACAGCTTTAAAAAGAGGTAATAAAGCAGAGTGTTAACACCTGCTCCCTTTTACACAGTGGGGAAGAGATTCAGGTGCTAAACTGGAATGGTTTCACCTGGCAGCTCAGGGATTTCTGCAAGGGAAGGTTCCTGATGCCACAGGAGGACACCACGTCCCTCCCAGGAAATCTTCCAGGTGCCATCAGCAGGAGCTGCACAATTAGCTGAGACCTTCCACAAAAAACATTCATTTATCACTTCCCCTCTGACAGGATTAAGAGTTTGCTCAATTTGCAATTCACTGTCAAGGAAAGTTGACTATTTGTCCTTTTTCTTGGGATACAGAAGGATGAAGGATAAGAAATGGATGGGGCATTTGGGCCTTCATTCTTTTTATATTTTTAAAATCCAATCTGTGAATGGGATTAAAATAAAGCAAGGATTTTGATAATGAGGTTTTTTTGCTTTGTCTTTCAAAGAGGTGTAAGGCTCATAATAAACTAAACAATAATGATGGCAAGTCATAAAACCTGCAAATCCAGTGCATCACTTCCATGCTGCCATATTTTAATTTAAATAATCTTCCTTACCCAAAACAGATTAGAATCAGTCTTAACCATAAAGTTGTGCAGTGAAAAAGTAAAAATAAGTCAGTGTTTCAGTAAGGTGAGGAGAAACTGCTAACCACTCTCTCCCACAGGAAAGAAAACAACAAAAACAAACTATCTAGGAAAATACATTGAAACTAAGCTGAAAAATGAACTAAATTCTTTAATTTCAAGATTAACTTCTAATTTCCTGTAGAAAGCAGGAAAATGGGACAAAATGTAGCATTTTTACAGGAAAAGATGGTGGAAACCACCCTTGAACCAGGCAATAAACTACAGCCCAGCAAAGGAATCAAAGACTTATCCAGGGCTGGCTCTATTTAGCATTTTCAACAATTACTTACAAAAATACAGGCATGCTAAAACAATAGTTTCAGAGATATTCACAGATCTGAAGGTGAAGAAAGAGCCTTCAAAACACAGGAAGAAGGATTTAAAGTTTACAAAGTGCAGAGGGATTTAAAATTTAAATGTCTCAAATGTAGTTTTCAGTGCAAGGATGGGACTAATGAAATATTGTACATTTCAGTTACAATTTCAATTCCTTTATGGAGTGACAAAATTCCTTTATGGCTTTCTTGCTCAGAAGAAACCTCCTCTCAGTATAATTGAGGTTTATCAGTCTTACAGTAAAGATTATTCAATTTTATATGGATTTAGAAAACGCAGTGGCAAAATCAAGAACGATATAAACTGAGATGCAAAAAGAATCTGAAGTGATGTGACTGTGGACAAGCTACTTAATTGTCTGGATGCCTAACTTCTTTTGCTTTTATAGGCATTTCATGATAAAATCCATGAATCCACAGCACTGCAGTCACAAGGGCCACACAAATAACCAGAGGGCATTAGGCTGACACAGAAATACTCGTTTTAAGTCTTTGAGTCAGAGCTACCAGGATGTGAAATCCAAGTTCACTGCAGTGAGATGTTCTGCCATGGCTTCCAGGAGCTGAATAAAAATGTACAGAAGGCTAAAAATAACCACAAGGGCTATTGATTTTTAAGCATCCTCTCACTGGAATATAAGAGAGGAAACTAGGTTAGGGAGACCTAAGAGTTTGCAACTGGCTGCTGATACCAGTTTGGAACTGATTAGAACGTGCTCCTTGGCATTTCCCAGACTACTCACTCAGTTTTCTCTATTAGTTCAAGTGGATTCCTGGGAAGCATTTAAAAAAAAAAAAGAGGGGGAAGGTGAAAGAAAAACCCCACTCTACGTATTTCAGTAATTTTTTGCACCTTTTCAAACAGTGTATCTTTTGTGTGTCCTGAAATTCTTTTCTTCCAAGACAAATATTTAGCTAAGCACAAAGCAAAGAGAGAGTCCAGCTACTTTCACAGAGGGAACAGACAGATACTGTTTTTCTACAAGTTTGTCATTATGAAACCCTTGTGAAAAGTTAAATAAAACGTTTGCTTCAGCAGCAATAGCAATAAACTGTTCACTCTTGCTCTCTCTGGAAACTACTGTAGAATTTTTATGATCTTTTATGGAAATGTTTTCTAGCTTGTGTAGCTGCCACATAGCTTGTTTCAGTTACACTTCAGCTGTGTTTCCTAAAGACAAAGACTGCTCTAAAAAGACTTGAAGATTCTGACACTGGGTCAGAAATGTGATGCCTCTGACGAGATGATTGTTCATTAAGAACTGCTAAAGACTCTCTCTGTTCCATCCAAATTAGCCATTGATTATTTCATTGGGATCAAAAATTTCCTTCTTGGCATGAAAAGGCCAAAAAACGTTTAGACTGTATTTGTTATCACCCAAAATCTTTGACCCAGATCTCCACAGTTCCACACCTGTACCTATAGTTTCAGCTATCACATTGCTTCATCTAAAACACAAGAGATTCAGGTGGCAAAATGTTCTGAAATATTTATCTCCAGGTATTTCATAAACCATCCTGAAGCTGGGGTGGAGCTGGGTCACAGCATCTTGCAGGTGATTTGTATTCTGCAAGGCCCTCCCTGCATTTCTTACCCAGGAACAGGGATTTTTGCTGCTGAGCAAGAGTTAAAACAGTTGCAGGTAAGGACTGCTCTTAGCAAAGCACAGACAAGCCATTACACAGCTTCCAGAATCCAGTGGAATCATCCAAAGAGCCAAATCTTGGGATTACACAAGACACAAGTCCATTCTTCTTATTCTCAGATCATCCTTCCATATATTAATCTACACATTTCCTCCCAGAAATATAACCAAAGGCTATTAGAAGTTGCTTTTTATTAGGACAAACAGAAGTCACTGCCACACTCAGGAATCAGTACTGCATCACCAAAATGTGCTGCAGGATTCTCCCCAGCAAAATCTCCAATTATTTTAATGAACACACTGCAATCAGTGCTGTGCAGCCTTCAGCAGAGAAGCAGAAGAAGGAAAGGAGGAAAAGGCAAAATTTAAAGACTCGGCATCATGAAGGGCACCAAAACACCAAATATCACTGGGCTCAAACTGGCATTAACCAGACAGTGCCCAGAAGTTCAATTCCACAATTCTCTGCCCTGAAAATCCTATACTCTCCCTTCTCACATGAACTCCTGATAGAAAGATGTATTTACATTACTGAGGTGCAAAAAGGCCTTCTCCACACTCACTGAGCAATAATCAGCTTCATTGTTCACATATTTTTTGTTACTATTGTGAACATTTTTATAGTTTTTCCCATTAGTGTTATTCTCAAATAACCACCAAAATTCTAAATTGATTCTTAGAATTGCCTTTTAATATAATAAGGTTAATATTAAACTAGCCTAGCAACAGATAGTATGTTGTAATGCCAAAAATCTAAGAATATATTCCCAAAAGAAGTTGTTAATATGTCCCATAACAGTCTTTGTATGATTCTGAATTTAAATATAGGCAGGTTTCTAAATATGAAGTGCTCAGCCAAATATAAAACTAAAAACTCTTCCTAAACTAGAAACTTTCCAAACACAAAAGTGTGCCCTGAAAAAACACTTCAACAACCTCACAGAGTAGTGTGCACAAATTAAAAGTGAAAAACTCCTGGATATTTGCCAGTTTAAAGCACAAAACAGACTTCTTACTATCCTGATAAAAAAGTCCTGTGTGTAGGACAGAATTTTAGTCTCTCTGATTAAAAAACTCCTTGGCTCCATAATGTCTGTATGATATATTAAAAAGTCTGAAAAAGAGGAAGCAGAAAAAGTTTTGAGGTCTTACAAGTAGTATTTTCCACCCTTCCTCTCAATACCTTGGATCAGTTTTACCCTACTTGGTACCTTAGAAGTGACTCTGATAACTCTCTTCCCACACAAATTCAGTATTAAAAAAAAAGGCTTCCAAACTACATGAAAACACATTTTTGTGTAAAATGTTCTTCAGTTTACTTCCTGCAGAGATCAAATACAAAATGTTGATTGAAGTGAGAGTGTTAGTTCCTAATTGGGAATCAAAATGCCTTTTTGGCCAGGCAGTCTCATGGACACTAAATATGATTTACCAAGGCTGAAAAGAAACCTCAATTCAAACCCATCAGCATCAGACCAAGTTTTCACACTCAGTAGATGCTTCAGAGAAGGTTTTATGTTTCCCCTGGACTTATCTAAGCCTGCACAAATGTGAGGCCAAAGAGAGGAGATAAAGGCAAAATAACGAAACCCCTATGGCAAGTAATAAGGAAAGAGAGGATAAAAATCTGCTGCACTATTAGTGATGCCTCAGGTTTTAGCTTTTATATTTTTCAGATTCTGTACTGCTTTGGTGTGTGGGTCTGGGCTCCATATCAGGGATGGTGAGCTCTGTGCACAGAGCAGGGAGACAAAACAATTCCTTCTCCAGCTGGGGACCAAGGACAAATTATCCAAACCTCAGGCCCAAGAGCACAAACAACGTGGGCTGAAGAGAGAAAAACAAGAAGGATGGGACTGGATGGGCTAAAGCTGGAATTGGACAATGAACTCCAAGATGCAAATGGAGCAGAACTGATCAAAGTGCCAGAGCCGTGCCCGGTGTCCATTTTGTGCCCATTTTGGTTCCTCTTGGGTGCAGCCCTGGCTGGGCTCTTGTGCTGCCCCAGGTGGATCCATGGAGGAAATCCTTTTAATAAATCCCTGCTTTATTCTGTAACTCTGTCCAGCCTCTGCTCTGGGTCAGCCTTCTCAAGGCATCAGTAGCAGTGAACAGAAATCCATCTCCTTCCTATTCAACAGCAATTCCCAGGACAGCCCTTACACCTTCAGGTGGTGGAAACCTGACTGTCCCTGACACATCTTTCCAGGCTGAAATGCTTCCATCATAGCAGAAAAATCAAGTCTCTAATCTGACCAGGTAATGCTTGGTACAAATCTAGGAAATAGCTCAGTCTCTCTTGGCATGCCTCCAATTTTTACATTCTTATAATTAAACCCACTTATGCCAGCAATTATAAAATGGGTAGAGCCTACTACTTACTGTTATGAGACCCATTATTTTACTAAACAAAGTGGAATGGATTTTATGGCTTCCCAGAGTAGCATTACAGACATCTCACAAAAAAAAAACCACAACTCTCCTTACACTCTTGAACTAAAGCCAAAAATTATGATGTGGTTTTATAATTCTACCTGGAAAACAGCCCCAGTTTACAAGACTGCACTTCTGCAGGTAGTTCACTCTCAGGAACAGAAAATCCTGACTAGCTGACCAATAATAAAGCTGCACATCTGCAGTAGATAGAAATGAGAGATCTGAGGTAGCATTTTCATTAATTCTGCCAATGAGGAGGTTGTGCCACCTGCCAGAGAAATGGAGAACTGCTGCTTGTTCAGAACCTCAGGAGTATTTTTAATTATTTTTAATTTATTAGATTAGGATTATCCTCTGTGAACACCATTTTAAGAGCAGGGTTTATCCATATGCAACATATTCTCATCAAGCCTCAGATGATCAGCTGGTGAGTTATTTTTGCACTATTCCTACTGTAAAGGTGAGTTCCAGTTGAGCAGTGTGCTTAGCAATGGAATGGGAATAAAACTGAGATTTTTAAAACCTTCACCTGTAAAATTAAGCGAGAACACAAAAAATTAGGGAGAGACATAAAAAAAGGTACCAAAGAACTTTACGGCAGAAGATGATTTTGCCATCAAAAACCCTCAGAAACTGCAATTTCAGTAATTCAATATTTAGATTAGCTCTAAGAGACAGCATTTCCCACCATCTAGTTGTGCATTGAAGAAGCTGTTTGCAGAAAGGTGCATGCAGTGAACTGTACCTCGTTCTCCCCACAGTCAGAAGGTGTGTCCTTGTGTACAGACATCTGATACTTGGCAAATAAAGTGGCAGACTGGTTGAAGGATGATTTGAACTGAGGGTCCTCAAAGGAGACAGGTACTAACCTCACCTTCAGAGCAAGGGAAATACAAGCATTCTGTTTTGAGTGCATGTCTGAGATCAGCTAATCTGCTTCTGAAGGTCAGGCTAGTGGAAGATCTCCTCCTATGCACTTCAAAGCCTCTGAAGTCAGTTTTCTACCTTAAACATAATAATAAGACAACTTCCTATTTTTACTGATATCTAACAAACCAACTACAAATTTTAGTTTTATTGCACAGACTCAAGGAGTTCTTGAAATGTTTTATTTTTAATGGCACGTCGCTCATTAATTGCCCTGGTTCAACAATTACTTGTTCTTGCTACATATACTGTTTCTCCAAACTCATGGTATTTTTTTTCCTTTTCCTTTCTTTTCCTAGAATAGAAATGTAACAAATCTGACAGTTCACTCTTACACTCCACCTATTCATTGCAGGAAGCAGCAACAAAGTGTAAATTTAGATGGAGTGCACAGGTTACTTTTTAAACGGTTACATTGAAACTGAGGAGGATTATTTCACTCTGGTGAACCTTAAACCAACAATTTGTGTGTGATAAACTTTTGCTCACGTTGGCCCTGATCATTGTATCCTTCTTATGGAGACACTCAAACCAAAGCCAAGGAGAACAGTTACCAGGCTGAGTGTCCAGCTGGATTTATTTCTTATGGGATTAGTATTTTTAAGGCTCATCTTTATCTCCAAGAGCCTCACCCTCTCCATTTCTTACCCAACAGCATCCATAACTTTTCAGCCTGCAACTAAAACCAAGTATCTGTGGCACTCACATAGAGGTATCAAGAGTTTGCACTTTCAGGATATTGATTTTATTGGATACAGTATTTTACAAGCTCCTGAATATACAATGGATGTAAAATCCACATTTGTTTCTCCTAGAAACGGGACACGTGAAATGGAGGGGAAGCTTTGCATAAAATTAAATTTGGCCTTCTGACCTGATTTATGGTTGGTTTATCAGGTGGGTCCTTGTGAACAACCATCTGGTAACGTTTATAGACCTGGTAAGACTCCTGAAATGTGGCTTTGAACTGTGAACTTGGTGGAGATGATCTCACCACCCTCACCTTCAGAAGAAGTTAAACACATTTATTATTAAAATATCATGCAATAACTATACATTTAGACATAACACAAACATCACAACAGAGAGAAATTTTACCCTCCTGCTCACAAATTAATTACTATTAACCAAGAGTCTTCTAATTCTCCAGCTCAATTTATGCTACTGAAGGCTTTTATATTTACACTGAATAACACAGAAGGTTTTCAAACTGCAAATTAACTAAATTGCCTAGAGAAGAACTATGCAATTTTCAGGAAATAATACCAACAAAAGGTATGCAGATCATAATTTTAAAGAGATTTTCTGTGCTACTTAAAATATTCACTCACAGTCTCACACTACACTGGAAAATACTTGAAAGGCTTAGAAGACTCAAATCTCTACTCTTCACCCAAATTCCATGTTTTTATGGCAATAATCCCAAGGGGATTTCCAGGTATTTTTGAAATTGCAAGAGGAAGATGAAGCAGTGGTTCCATACTCAATTTTGAGTTAATCACAATAAGGAGTTACCAATCTTCACACCATCACCATTAAACACACAAAAATAATTTTTAAAAATAATTTATAAATTAAACATTCTTCTTAGTAAAAATGATTGCTCCCTAAGGTAAAGAATGCTACCATACAGGCAGCAGTGCATGTTTTTTTAAAAATACTTAAGGTCATATTAATTTCAAAAACTATGTAATTTTCAGAATGGTTCTATTCTCACCAAGAGCAAATTTTTTTTAATCCTTCTAATTCTCCCTGCATCTTCTAAATGAGATGCTCAGACAAAGCCACCATGCTTCTGTCAAACAACTCCTCAGGAAATGTGAAGGAGTTAGGGAGATGGATCGATTTCGTGGCTTCTAGTCAGCAAATATTTTCATTTCCAGTACCATCATTGAAAATGATCAGCAAAACATTCTGTTCGTTTTCCAGCTTATGGAAAAAATAACAAGAAAAATGGTTTTATGAAAAAAAATTTAAGAAAGTACAAATCCAGATTACTGTCTCTAGTAGATGTAGTGGCATCCAGTGTATTAAGCAAACTCTTTTACTCTCATTTTTGAAACTTTCAAAGACATCAAGACACACCAATGATGTGTGTAAAGAGCAACTATCTTGTTATCTGATTAATTTCATGAAGTTACTGCTTCCTTGTCAAGCTTCATTAGCTTAGACAGTTTAAGTATTTATATACTGCAGACCTAAATAGTGAATTTGTCTCATTATTTAACACTCGATTAATTCAAAGTTTTTCATTTTCAAGTCACACTATATGAAATTAATTTGCAAGTTATTTTAGTAACTGAACTGGCTTCTGGTAGGACTGGCTGCAGTGCAAGAGTACCCTCCTGTGGTTAAAAAGGGTGCAGCTGCACCATAGGTGTATAATTTATATAAATATATATATATATATACACACACACATACAGACCATTATGATGCATATCTATATATATAAATATACATCATTCAGTACCACATATATTTCAGGATACAACTACTCCTAAAACCCATAAATACAGACTTAAGCTTTAAAAAACTCCTGACCTTTCCTTCACCTGCCTCCAACAACAGTGAACAAGAGATTACCTCCAATTTGTGTTGTGCATCATCAGGCAGAGGGACAAAAACAAAGTCTTCAATGCTTTTAGGCTGGTTTGTTTTAGGTTTAGAGTTTTGCAAGAGGAAAGCTTGATCTCCTTGAAGTTGAGAGCCTTCTGCTGTGCCCATCTGGTTCTGCAGGAGCTTCTGCAGTTTCCTCTCCTTCCTGATGTCCTTTGCTTTCCGACACAGGGGCTTGCTCAGGTCAGCCCCTTTCCCTGCAAGGGCACGGGCAAAGAGTCAAACACCACAAAGGAGCAGCTCTCACCTCAGCACTGCAGAGAAATGGCTGAAATCCCCATTTCCTGCAGACTGTGGTCTGAACTCAACGTGGCCTCTCACATTCACAGCCACCAGCACCTGATGGCTCACTAATGCAGTGATTCTTCCACAGCTCCTTCCTGCAGCACCCATCTGGAATCACCTTGACCATTTCACCCCAAAGCCCAGGGTGTATTTAAAAACTTGAAACACTGAAGGACAAAAATACAGCCACAAAATCACAGAGAATTGTTCTTCTGCATTCAAAGCCCATGTGGCACACCACAGACTCCTGTAAAGACACACACCCCAAAATAAAGCATTTATTTTTTTTCTCACCTGGAATTCATAGGCAGGATGTAGAAATTCTGCCAGTGCTACTATGGTCACGTAATGGAAGAATAAAAGGCCATAGAAGTTTGCATCTTTGCTTAAATTATCTCCAGATTGTCTATTTAATCAATAAATTCACTTTTTGCAGTTTACCTCTATCTTTAACAAATCAGTAATTTATAGAATTCTATTTGTGAAACAGTATTTGCTAAAAAGAGAAGTCAGACCTGTGCTCTATTTCCCATCTTGATCCATCTGTTTCTTACTAATACAAGAACTGTGAGCTGTAAACCAACACAAATCCAAAGACATGAGGGAACTACAGACACTGTGTGACCTGTCCTCAGGCAAACAAGTCAGAGGAAGAGTTTATTTAAAACTCTCATGATATATTTGAAGAATGAGTGCTTCATCTGTATTGGGATCTGGTTTGTGTCTTGTATCTTCTCTAAGCTGTAAATTAGCAAGGAAAACTTCTTAAAGTAGTGACTGTGCCTACACAGATGTAAGCAAACCTTCTTTTCTATCTGAAACTGTGCAGAAACAGACCATTATTCCTAGAGGACAATGACCTGTTTTGTTTATAAAGGAAAAAAAAATGCAATTAAACAATCTTATTACTGACTAAGTCTACATTTTCCAAGATGAAAACTAAACATCTTTCTATCTGGAAAATTTTGAACTAAATTTGACCTGTGACACCAGCTAGCATTAAAAAAAAAATTAAATAAGCTTTCTGATGCATTTATTATTCACTTCTATCTTTAAAAACCTCCAGAAAGAAGAACACTAATGAATATTTCTCCTCTGTAAAATTAATTTTTTTTTTTTCTGAAATGCACTAGTGTTGCTTATCTGCATTTCCAGTGCTTAAAGTTTGACTCAAAGCTATTCTTAACCTAACTGAAGACCTCACCTCACCTTTTCCAAAACACTGGCAGGTTTTTACACTCCTATTCTTTACCCAAGTCTGCCATCTGCTGTCAGCAGCCACTTCATTTCTTTCCAATACTAATTTTACCTAGGCCAAAGTTTTTAATTTATTATTTAAAACAAGAGAGCTTTGCAAATTTGCACAATAAAAGTCGTATAAACAATAAACTATATAAGGGTTGTAAAGGTTTGCATAAGATCAAAATATAAAATACAGTTTTAAAAATTCTGTAATATTTCTATGCAACAGTACTGATTCTCTGATCAGTAAAAATTAGTAAAATTCTCCTTTTATTTAGATGCAAAAATTGCTTATTAAGCTGGTGAAAATCAGATCCAACAAGACTGGGTGGTTATTAAGGAAAAAACATTATTTCACTTGAAATCAGCCATGCTACAGGAAGAGACAAAAGTACTTTGTTGTCCTAAGTACTGACACAACGTGCAACAGGTGAGTGAAATCAGGAATTAGAAGAAAGTCCCAACATAGGCAGAAACTCTAAAGCCACAAGTTTCCACTAGGATTTTCCCTGCCATGTACCAGGAAATTAAGGAAACACACAATTAGGAAACCACAATTAAGGAAATTCCCTTTATTTCCCAGAACAGGCTACACAAAATGGGAAAGATGATCTTATAAGACAAGGCTGCCTTACCTGTAGCCTCTAGGGCACAAAGTGTCTGTCAGTAATTCTACTTTAAATAAGTTATTCTGGCAATAATCCAGCCACCCCTTACCATCTTCCTTCCAGAAATCACCCATGTCCAAGAGAAGGCAGTCATTCAAGCACAGAATGGTTTGGGCTGGAAGAGACCTTTAAAAGGACACATTCCACTGTCCCAGGTTGCTCCAAGCCCCATCCAACCTGGCCTTGGACACTTCAGGGATGGGGCAGCCACAGCTGCTCTGGGCACCCTGTGCCAGGGCTTCCCCACCCTCATCATAAAAAATTTCTGATCTGAACCTCCCTCTGAATCTCCCCCTTTAGTTTCAGATCCTAGAGATTCAGTCTTACTTAGGGTGAGGATAAGAAGATAAACATAACTTTTTAATGTAAAAAATATAAATTACAATATTACAAGTAACACCCAGCAGCTCTCAATTTTTGCGCTGTAATTCCATAAATTGGGAGGAGCACAGGGAATAAAACAAAACAATTATTAATTTACTAAGCAAGATAAAAAGAAGGGATTTCAAGAAGATGTGAAATGATGACAGCATATTCCAATTAGTACCACAACTTACCTGGCTTAGGTGGTGCATGAACAGCTTTAGCTGAAAGTGATGGCTCTGCAGGGGCTGGTGTGCCTTTGTCTGTACAGATCTGGACAGAATCTGATTCCACCTTCTGCACATTCCCCTCTTCTTTTGTTTCTCCTGAGTCCTTGTCTTCATTCTCCACCCTCTCAGCTTGGTCCACAGCCAAGGGAGTCAGGTCAGACTGACTGACCTCAGACTCACTTTTGTATGGAAAATCACACGTGGCCACATCCTCTATATGGGAATCCATTGGCTCTTCTGTCAATAATTAAAACCTGCATGAGTGAATTTCTCTCAACAACCCCAGCTCACACTTTCCACAATTAAAATTAATACTAAATTAACTAGTTTCCAATTTTACAAGTGTTTTTTCCCACAGATAAGGTGACTATTGCAACAGTCTGAAAACAAAGTTTCCTTTATGATCCTGAATTACAAACAGCAATTCATTTATGGGAACAGTTTTATTTTCTCCACTAAAACTGGACAGTCAACTATTTCAAGCCATAACTTCAAACAAATAACAGCAAACAAACCTAGCATACCACACATACAAAAGAGGCAAATTATAATGATTCAGAACCAATACAAGTTTCACCAACACAAAGAATTGCTGGGTTTGGTGCTGGATAAATGGAGAGTGACTGTTCAATCACCTGGAAAAACCCTTTTTATTTGCTCTTCCTTTTCTCTGACACCAGCTGCTTTAGCTAGTCCTCTCCAGACTATAACTTTCATGATACACATAAAAACAGCATCTAATTCTCTACAGCACCCAGCTAGAAAGTGAGAACATGCCCAGGAAAATAAGCTAGTTTATAGAAAAAGTAAGGAAATATTTTCTTCAATAACCCCAGCCACCTGAATAATTTGGCTTCTGGGCTACTGAAGTGCTTAGACACAGCCCAGCCAGGGGGCTACACACAGAATTCAAAGCCCATTTGCCATTTGACCACTTAAGCAGGTATTTAAATCCTCCTTCCACGCATCAGTATTGGTTTTCAAACCCTCAGAGTTTCTTACCTTCACTAGCTACTTGAGAAACATCCCCTTTGGAAATAAATTTCAACATTTTCTTCAGAACCTTCTTGTGGGACTTGGAGGCCTGAAAATGCAAAGCCCGGCACCTAAAAAAGAAAAAAAAAAAGAACATTTCTTTTGTGAAAGATTGTTTCAGGAAAAAAAGGTTAAGGAACCACTTGCAAAAGTTACATTGTAATCTCTATTTATGCCTTAAGTTTCCTTATATTGAGTAGTCAAATGTTTTATCAACATTTTTGAGATAATAAAATTACATTGTCTTCTACTGAATATCAGTCCTTATGGCATGTTTTTATGTGTATCTCTAGAATTACTAAAATAGAAGTGTAAGCCTCTCTTTTTCAGGCTGCTAAAGCAGTGTCTGTGGGTTACAGACAAGGCTCCTTACAGGAAAATACCCCAGAGCTGCTGATGTCCCTATGCACAAACCCAAGAAGATATATTTACTGTTCTAAGTGCCATTAGAAGTAGATCAACTTCTCCAGTATGATGCATTTCAAGCAGCAACCACAACTGGTAGAACATATTTGAAGTGGTCAAATCCCTTACAAAAGTGTACTTTAGGTTTCTTACCTTATTGTGTATTGAGGACAACAGGTTTGATTCATGATAGGTTTGTAGACGTATTTTCCACTTCTGAAAAGAGTAATAAATATGCCTTGATTTTTCTGTTGTTTATACTACAAAATAAATGAAGCAGCTTTTTTATAAAAATCACATAAAAACATTTCATGATGAAAAGTCAAAAAGCAAGTTCTTCAGTCCTTTGCTGACCATATTATCCTTCTGCAATCACTGAATATTTTCCTGTTTGACACTGTCATGTTACTAAAGGTTACAGAGCACTGGACAAATAGTTCAATTACTCATAAATATATAAGTGTTTCTACAGAACTATATTTTAAATGTGGATTCTAACTTTTATCTCAACTGACAACATGGCTTTGTATTTTTGTTGTCACTGTACCTTCGCCATCCTCGGTCTATGAGGTCCTGGTAATCTTGAACTGTCATTGAATGTGCCCACATACCTGAAATAAATAACACAGCAACACACTTGACTGACCGTGGTTTGGCTTTAAAACACAACAAGCTCTGCAGAACTGGCTGGAGCCCCTCTGGAGCCAGGCTGGGAGAGCTGGGGGTGCTCACCTGCAGAGGAGAAGCTCCAGGGAGAGCTCAGAGCCCTGCCAGGGCCTGAAGGGGCTCCAGGGGAGCTGCAGAGGGACTGGGGACAGGGAATAGAGGGACAGGAAAACGGGGATGGCTTTCCAGGGCCAGAGGGCAGGAATAGATGGGATCTGGGGAAGGAATTCTCCCCTGTGAGGGTGTAAGGCCCTGGCACAGGGTGCCCAGAGCAGCTGTGGCTGCCCCTGGATCCCTGGCAGTGCCCAAGGCCAGGCTGGACAGGGCTGGGAGCAGCCTGGGACAGTGGGAGGTGTCCCTGCCATGGCAGGGGTGGCATTGGGTGGGATTTAAGGTCCCTCCCAACCCAAACCATTCCGTGACTCTGTGGTTACTGCAAATATGAGTAGGTAATAGCCACTTATGCATAGATGTCTTTCAAGGATTTGACATGTTCCTAAATACCGTAATTACTGATTTCAATAACCACATCAAACGTAAAAACCCTAAGCCCAACACAAATCTTGGGATGCAATCAATTTCTCTGGGAATTGGGATGCCCCATTTCTCTGACCACACCAGCGCTAAGTTCCCCTCTGCACCTCCCGCCTCCCCAGAAACACACAAGGAAAACAGCACAAGATCGCTGCTCCGTTCTGTCACACTCATTCGGGAGCAGCGGGCCACAGGAGCCGTTCCGAGCTCCCGGCTGTCCGGCCGGGCAATGCTGCCGAGCCGCCGCCTGTCCCGGCCGCCC
>VWZP01004165.1:387820-421083 GCA_013396995.1 Dicaeum eximium | reverse complement strand
TCCCCGGCCCCGCGCCCGCAGCCGCCGCTTCTCGGCCAGCCCCGGGCGGCGCGCCCGCGGCCCCGCTCCCACCGTGCGACAGGTTGCCGGTGTCGCTCCTGCAGTAGCCGCAGCGGTAGCCATCCTCCCCTCCCTTGTACTCCACCACGGTGGCGGGCATGGCTCCGGCGGCCCCGCAGCCGCAGCGCCCCCGCCCGGCCCGGCCCGGCCCGGCCTCCCCCGCGGGCGGATCGCGATGCGGGAACGGCGCTGCCCGTGCGGCCGCGCCCCGCACACCCTGACCGGCCTCCCACCCCACAAACCGGCTCCAGCAGCCTTCCGGAGGGATGGATCCCTGGGTACTCCCGCCAGCTGCTACAGAAGGATAAAAGGATGGAAAAAATCCTGAGCTCTTCCACAGAGCGTTTTCTGAAAATGGAACAAGACTTGCATATAAGTACTTTTAATAAAATGAAGTTGTGGCCCCATAGAGCCGTCCTCCCCGATGCCCAAGTTACCGAACAAATAGAGGAGGAGTTTGGAATAAAGGAAGGGGGAACTGCTATCTGTAACTGAGACCAAATTTCCAACTCAAACCTTGATTTCCAGAACAGTAAGAACAGCAGGGCGGTATGAATTCTCCTGCAGCACCCAAAATCATATAGGATAACAAGATTATCCCAGCAGGGATGTTTAACCATGTGAATTCCACTTGCTGCTGCTGGGGTGAGACAAAGGAGAAGGGACAGTGTTTCCTTTTTACCTTTTTAATGAGTAGCAAACTGAGCTCTAATATATATAAACAACTCTGGGACAAGTCTAACTTCCTCAGGTTGCCCAGAGAAGCTGTGGCTGCCCGTGGGTCCCTGGAAGTGTCCCAGGCCAGGTTGGACAGGGCTTGGAGCAACCTGGGACAGTGGAAGGTGTCCCTGGCCATGGCAGGGGTGGCACTGGATGGGCTTTGAGGTCCCTTCCGACCCAACCCATTCCATGGTTCTAAACAAAGCAGCTTGTATAAACGTTGAGATGTTCCAGAAAAAATAAATTTAATTTTACAACATATACATATAAAACAGTTCTTGAAATAAATGTCTTGAAGTATTTTCTTTAAGGCACCTAAGGGGAAAGAAAAACAAAAAAGAGAAGACAGTAAGACAATATGCATTAAGATCTGGAACTGACAGTACAACTGTGACAGTAAGGACTTCAGTCCTATCATTGACAGAATTTTATGGAAGCAAAAGGCAAGACAATCTGGTTCCCTCTAAGTCCTTCTTCAGACTACTTTATTAACAACATCAGCTGTCAGGAAGTTAAGAATCCAAACAGAAAAACTAAGCTATGATTCTTTCCGACACTGCATTCTGAGTATAAAGTTCCAAAAAAATAACTCATCACTTAACAGACAATAAAACTCAAAAATAAAGGGTTTTTTCCCCAGTTAATGATGGCACACAAGGCTAGATTACATTTTGTTTCACAAAGAGGGCAAGAAGACAGCAATTCCAGATGTTGCAGTCACCCTGCTTACAGTTCTTCTGAACTTTGAAGTCACAAGTAGTTTCCCTGAAGTTGTTCTATGTGCATAAGGAACTTACTGAGTTTGGTTTGTTACAAGAACTTACGTGAATAGTTATTCTGTCTCCATTTCCTCTTCAGTGCTCTGATAAAGAGGGGTGATCATGGCTTCTCTTATCTGAAATGTTTCTATGATCTCCTGGTTAGAGATGACAGCAGCGTGTCAGTCAGAGGAAGTTTCTGATACTAAAACATTGTTTCAAATTATCACATTTCTCCTGCACATTCTGAGTGAGGGACAAAGGAGAAAACTACTTTTTGTCTAAGATTTATTACAAACAGTGAGGAAATTGCACGGATAACTTTGCCTCCAGAGACAAGTATTGTACATAAGGGAAGAAAGAGATTCCATATTTACCCAGGCCTTGTATAAAACAGTGAAGTCAGTGCACAGCTTCACAGCACTTAAACTGACCAGGCTTCAGGAATCAAAGATGGACTCACAACCCAAATTCTCAGTTTCCTTGCAGCTACAAACATCCCTTAGATGTGTGATTGCTCTGGCACCCCTAAGGTCAAATGCAGTGTAGCTGTACACAGAACACCTGCCCTCCCCAGAGCAGGCAACAGCCAGCTCTCAGAGGCCTAAACCAAAAAGAACTGATCCAAAGTGTGAAGTGCTCTCCCTGGTACCTTCCATTCTTTCTGGTCCAGACTTATGACGACCTGGTTCCGTGCTCCAGCTCTGCTGTCCTCATCCCCTCCCTCGCTGGGTTTTATAGGCTCTGACCAAAACACAGCATTTTCAGGATTTACACTTGTCAAGTCAGTTTGCACCAGAACACAGAAGCTCCACAAAAATCAGATCAATCCTACACGCTCCACCCCATTAGTCTCTATCCACAGCCTGTACCATGTACTGCTTGAGATACTTCCTTGTCTCATGTCTTGAAAATTTAGGAACTTTTTTCAGAAGGACCTAAATATTGCATTCCTTACAAAATCCCACCAAAGTCCTAACCCCACTGATATTCTGTAGGAATGAAAGCCAACCTTGTATGAAGAGTGGAGAATGAATTCTTCATTCAACCCTGAATGAAGAATTTCCCTTCCAACTGTTTTGAAGCTGCAGCAGTTTCCAACTCTGAGAAAAGAGAGTTCTTACACCCAAAAATACCTTTTTTTCAGCCAAGTGTAACAATGTTCATGTATTTATTAGCAAAAATACAACTTGAAAGGTAATAACCTTTGATTTCTACTAACAGAATTAATTTATATAAATCAGCATAATGGTCTTTTTCCATACATTGATATTTGAAAAGACTCAATCCTTTCAGCTGCTCATGAATCTTTTCATGCCTTCAATTACATTCACTGTATATCCCCAGTAAAAAATATACCTAAAACTTTGTGAACATATAACATGTAATGTTGTTATAAAAACCAATTAGAGCATTTGAAAGCTATATTTTACCTATTATTGGCAAATCATCTTCATCCAGCTTTATTTTTGCAAGACCATCCTAAACAACAGTGGGATTTAAAGTTTCATAACTTAGAGTTTTCCAGTTAGGATAATGTGCTGAAATTTAGTATTTTTACTTATTACATAATCATGAATAGGTACATATAAATAAATAATAAAGAAAGAAAGAATAAATAAAGAATCTTCACTGGCATATTACATAAGAAAAAAACTAGTTTAATACAGCAATTATGCATAAAGAAGGCAGCCCACATAGCACAGTGTGTAACTGTTGGATTATAAATTATGCTTTATTAAAATAATTGTTATTCTCTAAGTATACTTGAACTAACCCTTTATAATAACATTTCTATTTAATATAAAACTTGAATTAGTCAAAATATCCTTGGTAGTTTTCATCTTTTCCAAAATTAACTTTATTTTATTTGACAAACTAAGCATAGTTCTGAAGTGCAAATCCATGGATTCAAAAAGAATATAAAACCTTGCACTAACATAGTTTTCTACAGCCTCAGTAACTCTTCCATACTCTATGAGAACTTTTCTACATCTAAAATGTGAGCCAGAATCTTTTTTGATAAACATATTGACTGCAAAAATATCACTGCTGTTTTGTTGGTAAATTGATTGCAATACAAAGAAAGTATAAAGTCAGTCAACCCTGTTTCCTCTTTAATTTGATTACCAAAATATCACAGACTGCTTGCAGAAAATCAATTAGTATTCCTCATATTTAAATCCCAATTCTTCAATATCGAAGTCAGAAAAACAAACAGGTCAGTATTTCTAGGTAATTCTAGTATCTAAAATGATATTTTAAAAAGATGTCATGCCTTACCCTGGTAAGGAAGGACACATGAAACACATTTTCCACAGTGCGTGCAAACGAGTTCGGATCAATCACAAAATCAAAGAAGGAAATGGGTGTATTAGCTGGGGATGCAAAAATGGCTTTGTTAAACAAACAAACAGGTGGTATACACAGAGCTAACAGATATAAACACAAACTTAATAGAGTCAGTGCACTTTTCAAAAGCTAAAGGGATGTTTGTCAATTTAGTTACAACCCAGAATTCCCAGCTGCCTGCAAAAACAAATGTTCTATAGAGTATATTATTTTCTACCATCTTTTCCCCCACACAAATCCATATATTTGACTATCTGACTGCCATCTAAAAATGGCAGGCTTTAATCAGGGGAGAGGATTTACATTTACTTTGCAACAGCTGATTAGTGTTCATAAAAAATATATAATTGGTATATGTGCTTCACCAAAGATTTCTACTCGCAGACTTCATCTCATTTTGTCTCTACAGTTTTACCACTCTGAACTGCAAAAGACAGAGTATATTCATTTTCTCTAGTTATGCTTAATTTAGTCATACTTACGATCATTTTCAAAATGAGTTTGAAGTATTCTCAAGATCCTCTCTACTTCTTTTTCTGTAGCTTCTTGATGAGACTCCTCCATTTTTTTTAACTGGGAAAAAGAAGCAGAGATTCACCTCAAATAACTGGTGTTGAATCACCAGAATATGTAAAGGGCCTCTCTTGAACGTGTAACACAGAAGTTGAATTTTTCTCCCTACATGCAACATAACAAACTTATGAAAATATGAGACAACTTTGAAGAGTTTTAATTTAGGTTTTAATTCCCATCTTACAATATCAATCTGAAAGGCCATGGCTTGTATGTTTTGAGCCCATGTACAGGTGTACATGTACTTTTCAATAGCTCTGAGGAGCTGGGTTACACAGTAGTACAGTCTGTGAGTTTAATGAAGACGATCATTTATAGGCAACCCACAAACCCTCCAGGTCCTCTTCTTCCCAGTAAAAACTGTAACAAATAATTTCTATCACTATTTGGATTGAGTAGGCTGCCTTTTAAAAGGCAACAATGTATATTTGCATCTATATCCTGGTATTATCACAGCCTCAGCTTCCCTGTAACAACATGGATTATATTTGCAGTTTCAGATGTAAGCCTCTTTCCATATTCCCAGACTTCTGCTTTTCTGCCACTGAATGACACAAAGAATAAGAAAACAGAAAGCACAAAAAGCAGTGGTTATGTGAGCTAATTAGCTTGCTGCCATTAACCACATTTCAGTGCAAATGCCACACCCTGTTAGACACATTTTAAAGAAAAATGGAAACCATGCTATTGTAAAGAAGTTTCTATTTTGTTTCCTTTCAAAGCAACAGGCAACAGAACAAGTAAGCTCATAACTTGAAGAATCAGTTTGTAAACCCTATTTCTGAACATGAAACTGGTCTGTAAACCCTGTTTCCTTCCACTCAATGAAATACTGCAGTCTACACAAAACAAATCAAGAAGCCTAATAATGGAGCCTGAATCCTTTAGCAGAAGCTCAGAAGAGAAGGGGCTGATGTGTGTGTCTCCAACTCCAGCTGGATGGCTGTGGAGCCATCGAAGGATTGTTGGCAATAACAACCAAGGAGTGCTGGTGCTGGTGTTTCTCAGACACTGTGAGAAGCAGCAGGATATGGCTGAGAAAGAGCCATATGAAGGTAGGGCACAATTTTCTGGGACAAACGTCGTCGTTCTGGCTCCTGGAGATAAGCACAGCACAGCACAACCATCTGTGGATCTTGGATGCTCCCTTCCCCTTAAGGGTGGGATGTCACAAACAGTACACAGTTTATACTTACAAAACCCAAAACTAACAAACTAAAAGATTTAGAAGTCATTTTTAATAACTCTGCCAGAACAAACAGTTAATAAAGATAACCCTTTACAAACCTGAGCAGGCATTGCCCGTTCTGCTTTTCCTCTGCTGGCTTTCTTCTGCCTCTCAATCCGTTGCTTTGGTACAGGAGGCTCAGACTTGAAAGATCCCATCCTAACCAAAACACAAAGAACACATCCATGCAAATCTGGTTTACACTGAATGCTTAGGAATCTTTATACTGAGCAGTGGATCTCCTCAAGAAAGTGCAAAGTGATGACTGATACCTAAAGCTTCATCACATTTAGAGATTTCTGCAAAGAACCAGCCCCAAAAGTTGTACCAGTATGTTGACAGCCTCATACCTTGTCAACACTCTGCTGTGACTTCAGTTTAACTCAATTCAAGCCAGGGCATCAAAGACAAGAATCAGTTAAGACCATTACACTGAGCTGCAGTACACATTATTTCCTTGAAGAAACTTATATGTAGTGAAAATTAGGAAGAAACTTACATGTAGTGAAAAGTCGGTGCTCTTCTGAAGTACTTGGGTGCTTCTTCTCCCATTGTCTGCCAGGCATCACTAGGTAAAAAACCACCTGGAACATCCTCAGAGTCATCAGTGTCTTCTACTTCTGTGCGATTTATACCCATGAAGGTCAGCTGCAAAAGAAAAAAAGCTTCAATAAAAATTCACTTAGAAGTAAACCAGTAGATGAAACACTATTCTGGTGTTTGCCCGATAAATTAGTATTTAATACTACTGCCTTTGATACCATGAAAACAGATAAACACTCAAATTCACCCTTGTGTTCAGCAACCAATGAAAGCCATAAGTAAACAAAACTGCTTAGATTCCAACACATTTTCAGTGATGTATGAAGTAGCAGAACATCCCTTATATTGCACTTCAGAGCTCAGATGTCTCCCAGTATTTGAACACCACACCTCAAATATCACAGAACTTACCTGGCCTATCCCTGCATCCACCAGTCTACACTAACCCAGGAAAAATCTTAAATTGAACTTTTTGTTTTTTTACAGACTTGAGCAAACACTCAAGATTCCTTGCTGATCTGCTGTAACATCAGGGAGCATTTTCAAGGAGCAAAGAAGCCAACAGCCTGCTTAAAAGGCATTCTGATCTGACTCTTCCCCCCAGTAACAGTACAAAGAGACAAACTGTCCACTCTGAAAGCATTCAAGTGTCCCAAAGTCCCATTTCATGTCAGCGAGACAGGGCCTCAAGAACTCTATCCAAAAACACAGAAACCACTAGACAGGATAAAGAAATGACTTAGCTACTAAGAAACTACAGAAGAGTGACTGAAAATAGAGCAGAAGACCTTAAGAGCACAAACTGACTGAACTGTGATAAAGCAGCAGCAGTGCAATAATGGGGGAGGTCTCTGCATTTTAAGTCAGATTTTCCCCTATTGCAAGTGCTTAATATGTAGTTTAAGGCAATTAACAACAGTAACCAGAAAGTTTATACAAGAAGTTCATAGGAAGAGCATTAAATTCTACCAGAACTGCCCTGTACTGCCTGACAATCTGAGCCTTTATGGTTCTGTAACAAACAGGGCAAACCTCCAGCAGAAATGTTGGCAAATTCAGAGGCTGGAACTTACCAAGTCTTCTGCAAATGCTGTTGAATCAAATGCTGACATCTCTGAGTGTAGCTCATTGGCCTTCTCCTTTCCTATATTGGATGCTATAACAAGAAACTGGGCATCCAGTGCAGCCTCTCGTGCACGGCAAACTGTTACAGAAAAGATTTTATGGTGATTAATATGAAATTGTCATAAATATAATTATCAGATTCAGCATAGGGACTATCCTGGCTTTAGTGCTTTGGAAATCCTTTTATTACAATAACCTCTAAGACACTTACATAATCCTTATAATAATCTTTGCATTTGAAAAAAGAAAATAATGACAAACCATGGAAAAGTAACACACGACCTTGAACAACAAATGCATTTTTTATCAACATGTTTTCCACTTTTCCAAGTGAAATGAACCCCTCTACAGTGATATCTTTTATGTGTATTACTGATATACAGTGTTCCAGTGAATCAAAATAAAGCAAGGAGTTATTTCTAAGAGCAAATAAACTGTAATGACATTTGTTTTCTCACATCAACTTATTCAACCAATCTTCAACTTTACATATCTATTTTAAATTATATAAAAATTCTGATTAAGTATTTGGACCTCAACTTCACTCTTGTCCTCTTTTGTTTGTAAGGCATCATTGCCTCACACTTGGCCAAACACACCAATTAAAGACCACAGAATTTGTTTTACCTCCATCAAAAAGTCTATTGGCTTCTTCCAAAGCTTCTGTCAGCCTATTGCTTTTTGAATTCAGCATGGCTTCTCGATTTTCTGTGGGAAAAGACACAAAGGAAATCCTGAATTATTTAAACATAGAAGCACTGAGAAACACTGCACTTGTTTGATGCTGACTGGAGGCCAGGTGCCCACCAAAGCTCCATCACTCCTCAACTGGGCCAAGGAGAGAAAACAGAACAGAAAGCTCATGGGTCTTCATAAGGGAGAGATCACTCATCAGTTACATCACAGACAAAACAGGCTCGACTTGGGAAATTAGTGGAATTTCCATGAAAGAAACAAACCAGCCCCTAAAACTGTGTGCTTGGTCACTTCTGTAAACAGGCTGGATCACCCATAAACTGCACTGTACCTCTTGTAAAACAACTGCACGAGTTTATCAAGTATTCACAAAACAACTAATCCCACGTGTTGCTGAACTTGGCAGCGCTACTGACACAACCACGGCCACATTTTTGTGAGGAAAACAGCACAACTCACTCAATTGCACATAGGAGAAGGACTCACACACCTGTCTGGAGAGATGCTAAAAATACATAGCATTTTTTGGAAGGCCCAAGAATAACTTTCTGGTCCAGGCACATAATGACACCTGCAGTGGTAAGGATACCACTAAAGCTCAGACACCATGAAAGCGAAATTAAAGGATTTTGCTGCATCTCCAGGCCTAAAGCCGACTGTTTCCCTGCCCCAATGCAGGCACCATGTGTGTTAGTGAGCTAAATCCCTCCTAACCTCGCTGTCCCAGGGGATGCAAGAGAGGGACTTTCCACAGGACAAGGGGAATGGCCTCACACTGAAGGAGAGTAACTTTAGATACAGGAAGAAATTCTTCCCTGTGAGGGTGGGCAGGCCCTGGCACAGGGTGCCCAGAGAAGCTGTGGCTGCCCCTGGATCCTTGGAAGTGCCCAAGGCCGGGTTGGACAGGGCTTGGAGCAGCCTGGGATAGTGAAGTGTCCCTGCCACGGGACATTCCGCAGGATCCCTTCCAGCCAATCCATGATTTTGCGATTCCATGCTTCCTGGGAGAAGAATTTCGACCTAAGTACAAACCCGAAGCATCGGCAGCCCGCGGAACCCGGAGTTGCCAGGAACGCTCCCACAGTTCCCCACACGCCCAGGACCGGCCGCCAGCCCGGACCCCCCACCCGCAGCCCCGGCGCTCCCCCGCCGCCTCCTTACGCTGCACGGTTGAGATCAGCTCCCGATACTGGCTCCGAATCATTCTGTGGTGCTCCCTTTCGTCGCCTTCTCCGATGTTAAGCTGCCGGAGCCTCTCGCCCGCCGCCTCCGCCGTGTCCTCCTGGGCGTGCGGCAGGCGCGAGCGGCGGCGCCGCGAGGCCGGCGAGGACTCGCTGCTGTCGCTGGTCCGCGACATGGCGGCTGCGCGGCCCCGGCAGCTGTCACCCAGAGCCGCGGGATGCGGCCGGGATCAGCCCTCCTCCCCCGAGCGCCGGCCTTCCCGGGATGCACGCACCGAGCCGAGCCTGCGCAGTTCGCCTCACAGGATCTTCGTGGAGGGGTCTGCGGGCACCGCCGGTGGTCGTTGAGCCGCTGCGCTCCGATCGCTATCTTCCATATTGGCGCTGTTTGCCGCCCCGGTTGTGCAGGCTGCGCGCTCCGCTCCACAGCAAGCGGGGTTGGGCCTTTCTGAGTCGCCGCAGAGGTGCTTCCCGATTCTCAGCGTTCCTTTAACATTCACTTCCTTCCTCGTAAGCCGTTCGCAGCCCAGCCGCGGTCGCTGCCCGGGGCTGCCTGTGAGCGGCGGCGGGCGGTGCGTGGAGCTTGTCCCAGCGCCTGTAGTGCACGGATGTGTCCGTGGGAACGGCTGCGGTAGTCACTGAGCAGCGATCTGTGCTCTGGCGAATGAAATAAATTGTAGGGCTATAGAGTGGTTTGGGCTGGAAGGGACTTTAAAGTCCATCTAGTTAGAATCATGGAATCATCAGGGTTGGAAGCGACCTTCGAGATCATCCAGTCCAACTGCCCACCCAGCACTGTCACTGTCACCCCTAAACCGCATCACCCAGCTCCTCCTGAGCACCTCCGGGATGGTGACTCCACCACCTCCCTGGGAACCTGTTCCTAATGCCTAAGTACCTAAACAGTGATTTTTTTTTTTTTTAATGTATCTAATCAGAGTGTCCCCTGTCTCCGCTTAAAGCCATTTCCTCTGGTGATCTCACTGCAGCACAGCAGAGCCCGGTCCCACCTCGCTGCACCCTCCTCCAGGTCAGCCATGTGGACAGCCATGAAGGGCCCCCTGAGCATCCTTTTCTGGAGACTAAAAACCCCCAGCTCCCTCAGCCATTGCTCAGAAGAGTTCTCTGCAAACTCTCCAGCACCTCCATGTCCTTTTTATAGTGAAGGGCCCAACACTGAATGCACCACTTGAGGTGCTTTGATCACTTTCCTGGTCCTGCTGGTCCCTGCAAATATAAATCATAACACTTAGTGCTTCATTGTTGATTAATACTATTATGTTGTTCTAATTGTTGTGGTGGTGCTTTTAAGGTATTTTTGGAAGTATCTTCTTAAACATCTTCGTAGATCATCTTGACTCAGTATATAGACATGGATCTACTTTGGTTTCCCCAAACCAGTACTTCAGATGGACTACAGACTGCAACTGTGCACAAGCTATCTTTCAAAATATATGTTTAAAATATGTAACACTTCAGTTGAACATTAATAAATGATATTTGAACTCTTGAACAATTTTCCATTCTTTGTGTGACTTGTAGAGGGCCGTCAAATTTGCATTGCAAATTCAATATGAGTCATTTGCTTTTGGATGCCGACACAGAAAGGCTCAAGAGAGGATCCAAACAAGACTGGGGCCCATTGTACACTGCAGTACACAAAACGCATGGTGAAAAATATTCAGGATGCAAACACAGCCTTAGCAAATGGGAGTTACAGTTTTTTACTGTCATCTCACTATGCTTAATAGAAATAGAAATACTGCAAAACATGGCAGGATTGCATTTTTATTTTGAGAGTTCTGCTTGTCCAGATGATCGGATCTCTGCTTTCCTAGCTATTATTGTGTATCTGTCAATTGTTACTGTCAACAGTGGAAATGGTAAGTAAAGAAAATGTCCTATGTGCAGTTGACTGCAAGATTTTGCAGTTGTCTTTACACCACAGGATTATTTTTGTCTGATGTTCATTCAGTTCTCATCCATGCATATACATAAAACCTTACTGTCATTGTCGAAAAATAAAATAAAATAAAATAAAATCTTTGCAAAAAGGAGTAGGAAATATATACATATATCAATTGTGCCTCAGAGTGGAGAATAGCCAGACAGCTGCAGCCTTGGTGGTCCATCCAGCACATCTTGAATGGAGGAACAAACAAATTAAAAGCAAATGTGGAACAATGTCAGAATTTTGCAAAAGCAGAAAGCCAATTGGTGTTTTAAAGATTTGTGCACATATTTTGTGTAACTGCATGGCAATTTTTGGACATAAAAATTTTAATCATTTCTGTATTCACAGAAAATTCATAAATTCACTATTTCTTATAGCAATCTCTAGAAATTATCACCCCTTACACTTTGCCAATACCACGCAAACAACTGATTTAAGGCTAAGCACTTCTGTGATAGGTTTAATCCCATGGCAGCAAGCATTTCTTCATATCTTGTGCTGATGTGGATATATTTATATTTATGTGTTTAAAGGCCTGTAACTCACACCCTATTAAGAAAGCAATGGTTTGGGTTTTTTTGCTTTCTGGAGCAGTGTATTCCAAGGGAGGATTTTCCAAAAGTACCATGTAAGTGGAAACATGCTCTGCCTAACAGACATTTCTGTGATTGGTGCGGGTTTCCTGTTGCAGTGACATGTGCTTTGGGGGTTTCTGGCTGGGACAACTCTGCTGAAGTGGCATGGGCTGGTTTCCTGGAAGGTCCCACGTGGAACACCCCAACTCCAAGCACCCCACACAAAGCAGTGGCTGAAAGCTCCCTCTCATCCCATGTGGGAAGAGCCAAAGCTGCATTCCCTCTCCTCTGCCCATGAAAGAGAGTTTTCTCTGCAAGAGAATACTGAACGCAGGCAAAGGGATGAAGAACACAACGGGGGCGGAAGACTTCTTTTTCCTTCTCTCCATCCTGCCAGGTAATCTGCTAGCTTTCCTAGGCTTTATCCTGAGCTCCAGCAAGGCATTTCCTTAGGAAATATGCGGAGCAGCGCTGAGCTGCAGTGATTTTCTTAAGGCAGCTGTCAACTTTCAGCAGTGCTGTTGTTATTTACATTTCTCACCTGCTAAATTGATCCATTTCCCCAACCTTTGCTTGTGAGGTCAGGCGAAAGGGACAGCCTGATGTAACTTGGAAGTTACAGTCCTGGAGTAAAAAGCCAGAGGGTAAAATCCCAGTTACATTGGTTTAACAGGGAACTCGTCTCCCTGCCTTAAGGAATCCCAACAACAACAAGGGCAGTGCTGCACCAGTGCACAGGACCTGTCCTGTGTCATTCCCATCCAGCAACTGAGAATTCCTGTGAAGAACTGATGTGTCATAGCCCCACAGCTCCCTGGGTCAGATTCCTTACACTTCATAGCTCTCCAGCATAGTGTTCTCAAACATCAGCCAATTCACATTAATAGAACACTTTCATGTGATCCAGGGAGAAAGGGGATCCACACACCAGCTAGGAGGGAAGGAGGGCAGAAGGTTATAAAAATCAGGGACAGAGTGGTGCACTTTCATTTTTAGTCTAGAGGAAAATTGGGTAAGTAATTTTTTTATTAGTTCTTTAATTTTAAAAATGTCTAGACTCAAAACAGTTTACTAATTATGTTTTAGACATTACAAAAAGGCAAAGGGAGTGTCTGACAAGTAAAAGAATCTTTTTCTCTGTACCAGAAAAAAAAAAGAATGTCTCCTTTGAGGCTCTATAGTTTCATGATCTCTTGTATAACTTGTTTTACAATCCCATACCCTATATAGTGTGTCTACAGGGTGATGTCTTGTTTAGTCAGTATCTCTCTAAGACCAAGAGACTGATCATTAAATGTGCATGTCCTAAAATAGCTGTTTTAAAAACAAGTTACAACATTACAGACTGTCATAAGTATTTGCAAATGCCGGAGTTGTTAAATGTGGCTCTCTTCCACTTGTTCTTTCTTTTTTGCAGAAACAGTTCTGAGGGTTTGTGTCAGAAAGGATTGCTTGTTATTTTGAAGTTGCCATGTAACAGCAAGAATATGTGTTTCTCATGCAGAATTTCAGGGATGAAATGAGCTGGCTGCTCACTAGACAGATTATGCAGATGTTTGATGATGTTCTTAAGTGGGAACTGTCTGCGATGTTTTGTCTTTCATGCAGAGCAAAGTTTGTTTCAGGCTGTAGAACGCAACACTGAGCAGTTGTAGGTACAATATTGCCTCTGGTGGCCCCAAACTTAGAGATCTTCAGGTGGTTGAAGTCACTTCTAGTCTTACCCACTAGGAGAACCAATTAAATAAGACTAGCAAAAATTTAATTGTTCCTGGTTTTAGCATTGATGACATGATATTGAAATCCATTGTCAATGTGTAAGTCCATGGCTGCTTCAGTTATTTGTGGATTTTGTTACAGAACAGGGTTTATATTATCCTAGTGTTTTGGAAACTGTTTTCCAAGCTTTAAAAAAATAGGATTATCTTCAGGCAAAACTAATGATCTTATTGACAGGCACAGGATGGCAATGGCAGACATGCTCCTGTCTGTATTATAAAGCAGGTATTTCCCACAAAATCTGATCTTACCTTAAAAATAGAGTGTTTATAGCTTGAATTTTGTCCTTGTGATTCAACTATTCAGGAGCAAGCTGCTAACTACCTAGGAGCAGACTTTTTTCCTTTACAGAGCCCAAAAGACAGATTAGAAACCTGCAATGTACATATAGGAGTTTAAAAAAAAATCCATCCCTTTATGTCAAAATGTTTTCATTATAGATTCCAATTTTAACTCAATGCTAATACATAGAATCTATAAATCATATTTTATAAGGATTTTGGACAGGAAAAAGTGCTGGTAGTTGACCAGAAAAGTCAGATGGGCCTATGGGTGGATGATCTTAGGCTTAGTTTTAAGTAAGCTGACATCTGCACCTCCATCTGCATCACATCCAGTCATTTTCCCACCTCTAGGGCAGAGTCCTGTGACAGTGACAGGCTGGGGTGTCCTGGCCTAAGGAAAGAGTGGACACTTTGCACTTGCATGGATTTCCCAGTTAGTGATTTCATCAAGCATTTTAACAATCTGTGGGAAGCAACCTAGTCTGGGGAAAAGCCAATCCAAGCTGATTTAAGTTACATTACAGTTGGGGTTTTATCAGTAAAGTCCATAACAAGTCTGAAAAATGTAACATTTTACCCTACTTCTGTGATCTAGGCTTAATGCTAAATGAATGGCTTAAGTGCAGTTAATTGATTCCACATTTAATTGCAGAAACTAATGGTTTGAAGAGCTGCCCTGCTGACAGCCAGGCTAAGAGCTGAGCCATCAGAGATTATTGTTTTTCTTTTTCTTGACATAATCCTTTTTAAGTACTGTGTTCTAAAAGTCACATGGTGAAACAAAGTTTGATTTAAGTTTTGTATGTTTTCATTAGAAGCTCTTTAATGCAGGATCCTATGAAAATCCAGCAGTTGGTCAAGATCCATAAACAGAATATACAAGCCTCAGCAAGCTTGACAAAATACTGAACTATATATTCTTGCCAAATTAAATTTGTCATTAAATGCTAGTTAGGACTTGACAGACTCATTTACTTCCCTGGTTTCCCAGCAAGCATAAGATCCAGCCAGCACTCTTTATTCTTGGTCAAACCCAGCTTCAGCCAGCTCTGAGTCCCTGCAAATGGATTCAGATATTTATATTTATTTGCTTCATGTGTAAACAGTAGTGTGCTGCGGGGAGTTTTGTAGGACTTTAATGGGTCCGTGCATAAATAAAAGGTAAGAATGATTTATTTTATTACCTAGATGAAATCTGCTTTTCTGAGTATAAGTAATCAGAAAAGATTTGCTGGTTCATGGCAACCTGACTAGATGAAAACAGTTTTTTTCTTGCTACCAAAACATAGTGTGATTAATATAGTGCTAATATTTTTGTTTTGATATGAACAGCTGTCACATTTTCTACAGGAATATTTTAGAAGGGAACAAGACCAGTAGGATTGTGAGAAAGCAGGATGATGAGATAATCTCCCTAGAAACAATGAAATAAACTTTAAACAATAAAACTTTAAACTTTAAACTATAAAATAAACCAGAAAACTTTATCAGTGAACCAACACTATAGATATTTCTGCAGAATAGAATTGACCAACTGAGACAAAGGAATTCTTTGGTAAATACTATTTCAGAACATTTTTTCTCATTCCCAAAATGTGTTTCCTCCAGTAGACCTGTAAAAAAACACCTCTTTTGGGGACATGCTAAAATAGGGAAGGATTTGTTCCTCAGCTCTGTTTTCTGGGATTCTGTGAAGTGTCAGCCAAACAGCACCATTTCTGTGCACTGAAGGTTCACTGTCACATTTTCACAAACCCTCCAAAAAAGGCAGAGAGGATCCTTCTGGATCTTCTGAAGCACAAACAAGTTTTGGTGTTGACAAATTGACATTGTGAGCAACTCCTGCTTGAAGCCAGAAACACAATTGCTGCAGTAAGGGAAGAGGGGATGGAAAGTACAAAGAAGCTGTTCATGAGTATCAAAATCTCAGTTTTCACAGCACAGCTTCGTAAATCTGCAGGTTTTGACCTTCTCTGCCTAGGTTTTAATGTTTTAGCATGAATTCTGCAGCACTTCAGGGGGATGTGTGTGCTCCATCATGCAAAGATGTCAGTTCTAACCAAGTGGGATCTGTTGCCCATATTTCTGTGTCTGTGTTTTATATCTGCAGCATACAGATATTATTGAAAACACAGTCATTATTGGTATCTGCTGTGATAAGTTGCATGCCTGCTTTTTACATGGCTGTTACTCACAGTTTCCATCCAACTTGCAACTGTAAACTGAAAATTATACTTAACCACTTTCTTGATGAGCAAGACCTGATTTTAGCCACACTTTTGGAGCATTGCACAGTTTGATTGAACCCATATGAAAATCTCTGCATGATACGAGGGGCAGGAGGTTTAAATTCATGGTCTACATAAAGTGGGGGTTTTTTTTTCCAGTTTCTTTGGTAGACCTATACATCACACAGTGCTCACACCAAGGGGTGAAATGTGTCAGGAGCACTGACATGGAAATATTCTTGCATTCTGATAAACGAGCCTTGACATTTCTTAATTGTCCTGCATGCAATATTTAGTTCCTGCATGAAGACTCACCAGCCCAAAACAAACATTTCAGTCGTGGCACTATTAAACCATTTCTACTGCTAAAAAGATTTTCAAGAGTTTTGGAAATTATGCTTGAGCCTTTTGCACTAACATATCATACAGTCTCAATATTATTTTGTGGAAAGTGCTGTCCTTAAATATGAAGTTTAAAGAGTTTTGAAGAGTCAGTCTATGAAGGAAGAGAATATTACTCCTTTCTAGATGCACAGGAGTTCACCAAGTAATCTTTAAGAGTTTACTCAAACAAGAGGAAGAGACTCAAATTTGGGTACAAGAAGAAACCTAAATCTTTATTCACATGAACTTTAACTGGAAGAACAATTAAATTACAGGCCTTATTTTGTGCTCATTCCACTGACTTGAAATATGTTTAATATCCATGTTTTAGTACTAGTGACTGACACTTAGTTGCCTACATGCTGTCATGGTTTCCTGTTTAAAGTAGAAATTTTATATATTCAATATTACAATCTCTGCTTAGAAGTGCCAGTGTAGTGCATAATTATGTTTAACAACTATTTTGTGAGCCTGGTCTCCAGGGAACCCTCCCCAAACCAAAACTGAGATTGAGTTAAGGTACTGTAAAGCCTGCAACTGGCATATTCCTTAATGATGATGAAATGCCAATGAAAAAATACACCTGTAAATGAAGAGTGAGCTTCTGAAACTGGATATTGTTCATATTAGTGGAAAATGAGAACATGAATATAAATAGTGGAGACCCAGCTGGAGAAGGCAATAAGTTACGAGAGTTTAAATCTGTCATTAGGTGAAGCTGATGAGGTTTGGGTCTGTCAGGATGAAGAGTTGTGCCATCTGTAACAACAGTGAGCAGCTTAGGTAACTTTATCTCCACCAGGGATCACCAGGACCACTTCCCACCAGCACAGCATTAGATCATCTTCTAAAAAAGCCACTGCCACAAAGGCAAACATCAAACCCAGGCTAGAGGGGGATAATGCAGCTCAGGCACCATTTGTTGTCACCAGGTCATCATAAGTACATGGAAGGCTGGCTGTAACTCACTTCTCTCAATCTTGTTTTGCAATTCTGCTTAGTTGAATCAAAGGAATCGGGGGGAAATAGGTTTATAATTTACATTCAGCTTAAACATTAATTCATTACATTAGTTTTAACATGGTAACAGGCATGAAACTATGGTCATGTCTGTAAGGAAGCATTCTTATTAGTATGCAATTATTATCCTTTGGAAAAAAGCACACAAAATTATTTTAGCCTTACTATTGGGTTTTTTCTTAATTTTTTTAATGATATCTTTGAGGATGATGTTACTCTGCACAAAACTGTTCTTGGCTGACCTTACAAATAAACCTGAGGAAGCATTCTGGTCCTGATTAGCCTTGAAATATGATGGAGTCTTTTTGTGCAGGGTTAGATCATACTTAGAAAAATCCATAATCCAGGGAATATTCAATGTAAAATATAATCTCTTCTTTTAGAACCAGTAATCATCTTCATTATCTATCATTATTCTGAGGGCTGAACACCAGGTGTACTTTCCTGCTTAGCCCAGGATTACACAACATATTAACAGCCTGAGCACTCCACTCCCCTGTGCCTCAGTTTCTGCTTCTCTAAAATGTCAGCAGCATTCTCCTGCTTTGTGAATCAGTGAGGAGCTTGCACAAGTAAACACAAGTGTTGTGTTTACTTAATCTAACTATTTTCAAAGTGCAGAAGACTGAAGAAACTCAACAAATTTTGTTTCAAAGTAAATATTTTTTCATCCAAACTCGGGAATCTTTGTAAACAACTTATGAGCACTATCTTGACTACAGTTTCAGAGGTCAGTGACTCAGTTCCCAGAGTTAGTCCTGAGAAAACCTAATACACTGGCTTGGACTAGAATATGAAATCTAACCCCTGTCTGGCTATTAACAAGTAGTCTTGATGTGCAGCTCTCCTGAGAGATTCATTTTCACAGCCTGATCTCACTACTGATAAAACACAGCACTGACAACTGCAAAATATTCACTAGATGAGGTTTTATCTAATTTATTCTCACTCATTGATCTAACAGCTATCATGAAATTATTAAAAACAGCCTCAGGCTAAATGGCCTCTAACTGAGGATGAAGGATATAATCTGCATAGGATATCTGCATTTATATATGTGTAATATGTAATATAGGCATGTGTGACAGTGTGGCTGTGTACCTGTGTTGTGTCAGCAGAAAGAAAACCAGTAAACATCCTGCCCTCAGCCCAAGGAGAGTCTCTGGAGGCTTTCCAGGAGCCTGAGAAGGAGTCCTGCTCTCCTGGGATATTTGTGTGGGCACGGAGGCTGTGTGAGCACAAAGCCCAGAGAGCAGCTGCAACCTGCCAGCCCTGACGTGTCACCACACTCCTCAGGCCAGGAAAGTGGGAGATTAAACATATTAAACATCCACAGATAGGGAGAGGCAGCTGCTGGCAGCTGGTTCAGACCCCCAGCCAAAGCAGAACAAGCAGAAAGGATCCCCTTCCCCTGAGCAGCTTCAGATCTGCCTCCTCCCTGCCTTCCCATCAGCTCCCAGAAAACCAGTCCCTGTGGCCACTCTGCTCCCCCCTGCATTTCCACTGAGTCTCATGGAGAGAGGGAAGAGAAAAAAGGGAAGGCATGAACAGAAGAAACAGGTAAACTCAGAAGGGAAAGCAAGAAAAGTAATTTGAAGGAGGAAAGACCTGAAAAGAGGCAAGAAATAATTCATCCTGTGTTGCATTCCTCCCAGGCCCTACATGTGCTATGTTAAGCCAACTGATCCCCACCTTATTTCCTGCTCTGCCTCACATAAGATGGATTTTTGTCTCTCTGAGTCATGTCCCACCATTCCCAGTGCTGAGACTGGACACCAGAGCAGGCAGACCAGCTTGAGGGGCAGAGGGCAGGTTCTAAAAATCCTCCACTCACATCAGAGTTCGCACCGGTACTTCCAGAAGTTTGCCCCAAGTCAGGGGGCATGTTCTTCCTGCCTCAGCTGTGAGGTTTAGGAACAGAAATTCCTCACTTTGACTGAATGACTGTTTGCATTTAGAGTGTGAAAACACATGTGAACTTTGTCAGTTTGGCTATGGACCTGGTTTATACAGTCATATATGTCTCATGGTACAAGTGTTGGGGAGATATTGTTCGTAAATCATAATTAGCTGTTTATAAAAGGCCAGCAGTGATAATAAGGAAATATTTTGCAGTCCTGCACAATGATAGGCACAGATTGACCAGGTGAGCCATATGGGTCAGCCTCCCCTATAGGTCCTGAGCCCTATCAGCTGATGGTGGTGTTCAGAACTTCAGTAGGAATCTGTGTCCAGCTCTCCACGGCTGGAATGTGCATGTGGAGAGAGAGTCAGTGCACAGAGCTCTGTGTTGTGTCTGAATCCCCAGCCTCCCCACTGACTGCAGTGCTGCACATGGAATCTGGTGAAGAGCTGCTGGTATAAATGTGGTTTGGAAAGAGAAATGTTCCAGTACTGGGATATTCTTATTTGGATCATATATGTTTTATGGAAAGCTTTTGGCACCACTTTAAGGACTAAGCCCTACGCAGTACTTTTGACATCTGCAAGCAGTGCAGCAGAAGGGAATGTACGTGACCTGAAAACATTTAATGCTCAATGCACAAGGGAAAGATTATTGAGATCCACAGATCCAGGCATTGAGCACCATTTTAGACACCCTGAGGTGGCCATGACATCCTCATGGGACCAGCAGATAAAACACAAAATTATCTGAGACCCATGTCTTCCAGAAAGGCAGTTAAGGGATAAGTAGAATACAACAGAATGACGCTGAAGATTCCCATAATCACTTTAATTTATTATTGCTTGAAAATCTATAGTATTAGGAAAGTTCTGTTAAGAGCTGAAATGATAGGCCTTCTTTTTTCAGCTGATAAAATATTATTAGATAGAAAGTAAATAAAAATTATTTATCACCCCCATGTTTCCTTAGGAGGGGCACCTCCTGATGGAGGTTCCAATAACATTAATTCAAATTCCAGCAGATTCTGGTAACTGCAGCCTGCTGAGGAAGCCAGTGCTCACATCCTAGTTCTGCCACTTGGTGAGCTTTTTAACCTTGGGCAAATCCATTAATCTCCAAAGAAACATGTGCCTTCTTCTGCACTTTTGTGCCATAAAACATAACTTAAACAGCTGAAGGATGCAGGAGTGCCCTGAAGTGCCACATGGGGCTGATTAGAAGCAATGGAAGTATGTCATCAATTGGATTTTTCCAGGCTAGGTTGTCATCCTGATTGAAAATTAGCCAGAAATGGGAAGAATAATTTTTAGATTTCATAACCTGCTTTTTAAAGCACGCTTTCATGTCTTAGTGGCAAGTACTCAGCGTCCCTGTTTCTTTTCTTTCACATTTGTACATGAAGGGGGCACATCAGCCAAGGCTGGGCTGCACCCTCTGCTGTCCTCTGAATCTCAGTCCTACATGGGCTCAGTGATGTGATCTCCATGGGCAGTTCCTGGTGTTCCTGGGGGAAGGGCATGAAAATACAGTTTCAGAACTCTCACAAAAATCCAGCTCAGCTTTCCGTTGCCAAGCGACGTCACGGTTTTACAGCAGATCCAGCTGCTGACGTTACCAAGCAACATCCTTCCCATCAGGTTGGGCACTTGAAAATCATTACTGGTTTATTAATTCTTATGATGGGCTATGGTTTCCCCCCCAGATCTTGATATTTGCTTTTCTAGTATTTGTGAGAAAGCACAAGCTGGACTGTCACAGGTCAGTCGCTCTTGCAGATGTCTGTGATACTGTTGGAATATGCAGAAATTTGGAATGGTTTTGCACTATTACATCAAGATTAGAGAAGAGTAAAATTCTGAACACCTCCCCTTTCTTCTCTTTCCTATGGGAATAGCTGGTGTGTAATAGTATGCTCAGTGCTTCAGCAGAGCATTGCAGTGCTTTATATGTAAAGTATCAATCATGTGAAAGTAAGGAACATAAAACATTTTATCTTAAATTGGCAGTATTTGTGCCATAAAGTAAAATGACCTCACACTGAAATGTCTTCTACAAATACCTAACGGGGCATGAGTTCAATATACAAGAAACTAACATATCTGGGATTAAATCTGATCACTCACGACAAATTATTTGGATCTTACTGAAATACCTAACTTATTAACCCACTACATAGCTTACCTTTAAGTCTGAGCTGTATTTTCTCCTAGTTTCAGTCTTCCAGTCCTCCTGGGTTAAATCCTGTTTTGATTAAGCAAAGACAACCTCTCCCTGGATGAGCATGAAGAGTGGGTGAGGAAGCACAGGGGAAATTCCAGCAAACAAGAGTAAAGCAGCCCGATGTGAGCACTTCTTCCCCCACCAGTTCCATCATAAAATCAAAGAGAATAAATAGAGACATCAGAGCATGTGGAATTCTCTCAGAGCTGGTGCTTTACACTTCAAACTGGAGCAGAGCAGAAGATCAGCCTCTGCAAAATGGGAACAGCTTGCAGTGAAGAAGAGCTGTTTGGGATAGCTGGGATAGAAGTGAATGAGTGAATCCTAATTTAGACATGAGAGTGGGTCAGAAAGCTGACCCAAAGCTACAGTGGCAGTGCTGTCAGCCAGGGTGGTCACAGGCTCAGAGATCAGAGCACAGGGTGGCCCTGTTGGTGTCACTGCCCCCATTTCCCAGGGCTCACAGCTCTGGCACCAGTGCAGGAGTTGCCTGTGTGGCTTTGCCAGCCTTGCACAACTCAGCCAAACAGAGGGATTCTGCTTTGCATGTATGTTGGTAAAAATACACAATCAGAAATCATCCTCTACGGAATACTAAAGGTTGTTTTTCCCAAAGTTTCTGCCAGACAATTGTTTTGCAAGGCAGCATCTTCACTTTCACTTTGTGGCATTTTCTGGCCTTAGCTTAGAAATGGAATAGCCCCAAATGTGAGTTCAGTTTGTTTTGATGAGGAAATAATGCAGCTAGCAGAAGTGAGGATGTATTACCAGGCTTGTGTTTTCCTGAGCTCCCACAGGATTCCTGCTCTTAAATTCATGGCAGAGAGCCTAAACAAAAAATATTGCATAATTTGTTGTCATAAGATAATCAATTGTGCAATGCCCTTCCTTGGTTTTTAAGGAAGAACATACTAAAGTTTTGAATTTATGAACTTCAGATTTACTGGATTCTGATCTGGTCTGTGGAGACCAGAGAATGCTGGATCACCAACTTAGTAAAAAAAAAAAAAAGAAAGATTTAAAAGGCAGGGCGATTCATGTAGCCCTTGATCTTGCAACTGTGCATTCCAGCTCATCACAGGCTTTATGTTTCCAAGTCAGGAGTTTATAGACCAAGATTTTGTGGAACAAAAGTCAGCAGACAACATATTGCTGCCCTATGAAATCCTGCTTTTAGCCATGTCAGACATTCTCCTCTGTGCTGGATTCAGCAATGCTGCCTCACTCCTCGAAGTGCAATAAACCCACAGTGGACCATTCCTTTGGTTTGTGGCCCCAAAAAGCACCACTGGTGTTTACAGAAACTCATTAATCCCTTGGAGCTGGCACTAATGAGAAATACTCTGTCTTTGGTTACCAGCTGTGTTTCTGAGCAGCCTTGGTGGAAGCACTGCTGGAATGGACAATCAGAGTTAATAATAATAACAATTAGCTCGCCCATAAACCAGTACTTCTTGCAACATCACATTTCAAAGGGTTTTTGTCACGTCTCCACCCTCCAGGATGATTAAATGGGAAATGATTTCACCATAACCTGAATGGGCACATCAACTTTTGTTAGCAGGTATTTCTGACAGCTTGCAAGGGTAACACATAGAGAAAATGAAAGATGAGCTTAAACACATAAACAAACCTGGACACAAAATGCAGAATAAATGTTCCCCCAATACTCATTTTCCCTTGAAAACAACACATGCATAACTCCAGTGACATTTTCTATTGACACAGTTTCACTGAACAATTTTTGCAAGAAGCGCTGCTTGCCCCACAAGCCAAGAAAGGGTAGAAGTGAAATACGTGTGACCCAAAATTGATGTTCTCTGGGGTTGCTTTTGTGGAAAACATTAGCACTGGATTTATGGCACGCAGAGAGCCTGGCAGGAGCAGGGGGAGGCCGGGCTGGGGAGGTGTAACTTGTTTTCTTTCTCGCCTGGGGTGGAGGCAAGTTGGTTGTTGAGCAGGTTATGAAGGTGGGTCCCGGAGAGAAAGCCTACATTTCATGAGTGTGAGGAGAAGTAGGAGGAAAATCAGGTGAAAACTGGTGAGGTGAAGATGGAAGGAATGGTTTGAAGACACGCTCTAAAAGCGTCAGTGAAGCCAGAGGTGCCAGATAAATCTTGGAATGTAAGTGCAATGTTAAACATCCCCTTGTTTGCTTTCAGGAGAGAAGTTGTTCAGCTCAAAAGTCTCTGCAGGCTGAACAGACCAATTTGGTACCAGTGAGACGTTTCTGAGATATGTAGTGTTCAAATAATTTCAATAATGACATGTAAATTGTGAAAGATACTATAGGGAGATGATGAATATTATCTTTTGGTTAACCTATGTTTATTTAATGGATGGATTTTTAACATGTTGGTAATGTTTATTTGAAAGTCTATACATATGATAAAGGGCTTTTAGTTTGCAACCTAAGTAATGCTTGTGCATTGAATGATTTAGAAATAATGTATGTAAGAAGGATTACAGTAACACTGTAATGTAAAAAATTATCTTAGCACTCTGCAATGTAATTCACACTTTAATATTATTATCACTTGTTTCATTATTGGAGGATCTGTAATGTCTTTATTTCCTATTTATGACATTTATCTTCATTATTAAGCAGATGGTAATGTGAGAATTGTGTGAAAATTGTGAAATGTCATGCTCTAGGGAAAGAAAAGAGTGGGTAGACAATATGATATGATGTGTTAGTGGAGATTTTTGACAGCTGGCACTTCTGCTGTGCTCTTGTCATTTTCTACTTTGATTCCTGTGCATTTTAATTTAAAAACTGTAAATAAAGTATTGTTACCTTTCAACTCAATATTAGAATTTTGGCCTCTATTAGCAGTTGCTGTCCTTAACAGTCAGTATGGCTGAGCTGTTGCAGAAATATTGACAGTATATAATGCACTGGAGTGAATTTACTCTAAAACAAATAGGACAACATTATGACATACATTGGCTAATCTATTGAAGAACTTGATGAGCAAAATCTGCATTTTGCACAATTGATATACAAGACCCCACCCCAATTAACTAAACAACTCTGTGGGGATTTGGGAGAGTTTCATTCATTCCCCAATTTATGTTATTACTGCAAGAGAGCTCTGAATTTTCAGGTGTTTTCACACCATGTCTGTAGGGACAAGAAAAGATCTGGGAAGAGAAAAGCTCAGCAGGTCAGGGGAACAGGAATGCCACAATATTCACTCTTGAGGAATTGTGCTGGCTGTTGAGGGAAGCACATTGCTATAGTGGAGTTATTCTTTCCCTCCTGTGCATTTAAACCTTAGTCAGCAGCTCTAACAGTGTGAGAATGTTTTATTATATCAATACATACTTAAAATATTATAATCTTAATGTGTTGCCTTGGAACATTTCACTGGGCTGAGCCTGGGAAGATTTGTGTGTGTACATTACTCCATGATGGAGTGCTTCATTCTTGGGGAACAGTGATTTTGAAAATGTTAAATCCAGTCATCAGCGTAGCTCAGAGCTGCTTTAAAACTGTTCTAAAACTGTTTAAAGCAGGAGAGGATTTGGCAGCAATCTCAGCAGATAAAACCTCACGTTGCTAATTAATCACTCAAAGTGCAATCCTGGCCCCAGTGATTTCAACAGGAGCAAGTTCAAGCACTGCTGTATCCCCTGAAGACAATCAAGTTTAAACAGAACAGAGCTCAGAGCACAGCACCAAACTTCTCTCTCCTCAAGCCTCCTGTGAAGAAAAATCATATTTCAAGTTTTAAAAAAATGTACTGTAGTAATAAGTAACAGCATTCCTTAAAAGCTTGAATGGTTTCCTTGGCATTCAAAGTGCAATCTCCCCTTTAAAGCCTAACTTTAATGGAGTTTTTCTTGACTATGCTGCAGAGCAATCCCAAATTCTTTGGGGAAAAAAAAAAAACAAACTGAAGAGACTGTGTAATTTTCATCTATTCAGTAATACAATGAATACAATGAATTTCAAGGCAGGAGATCCCAAATAAAATGTCTAGGACAAGAATGTCTGTAAGTGAATCTCTGGTGTGGAGTATCCTTTTAAAAAACAAATACAGAAATGAACGATGCCTGGGGAGACACTTAACTCTAGAACTGCTCAGAGATTTTTTTGAAATTAAATAATTAGAGCTGAACTAGTATAAAACCAGTAGTAATTATGGTAGGCAGATCCTCTTAAGTCTAAAGAAGGTGTTTAGAACACAACATTGTAACAGAATAATGCCTAAGAAAAGCAGGGAACGATGCCAGGGATCAGGATGAAAAATCCATTTACTCTGAGTGCATTGATTGAAAATTGTTTGTTACAGTGATAGTCAGGTTTAACACCATGATTCTGACAATGTGAGCAGGCAGCTTGGTCCAGGAATTTCAATAAATAAAAATGGTTTGAATACAGTTAAAACAGTAAGGTTTTTCTATGGGTTGTCCATACAAAGTGACTTTGGCAAGGAAGATGTCCTTCTGTTCAAATGTCATGGGATAACCCAGAAACAGAGTAGCAAAGCTGAGTTTCAAGGACTGTCTTTTCAGAAAACAGCAGAGAGACGTTAGGAAATAAGAGCATTAAGAGTTCTTTTTCCCCAGTTTATGACTTAGAATCATCATGAGACAATGTCAGGAGGAAGAGCTGACCGGGTGGCTGAGATGACAGCCCTTCAAAATTTCCAGGGTTTTTTGTTGTTTTATTTTGGTTTGGTTTTTAGTTTGTTGTTTTTTTTTTTTTTTTTAACAGCACACTAAGAGCTTTTTCTTTTCTTTTCTTCCAGTGATCTTTGTTTAATTGCTGTGTGATCCTGGACACCAGAGTCGAGATGGGCAATGAGAACAGCAGCGCAGAGAATGAGGTGAGTGTGGCAGGGCAATTGTTCTTCCTCCCCTGCTAGCCTAGAGCAAACCTTCCAGAAACTGCTTCCACAGGCCACTTACCCCATATTTACCTTCTGCTCCCCGTTACACTTATATTTAAGTGTCATTAATGCTAATTGAAAGCCACTTGGTGTGGTTTTTTCCTTTGGCAATGACAGCGCTCCGGAGCATCAGGGCAGGGTTCAGGGGGTTGTTCCCTGGGGGACAGGATCCTGGGGGGATCCCCATGGGATGAGCAGGGCTGGCTCATCCCAGCACCCCAGCCTGGGCAGCTGGGGCAGTGCCAGGCATCAGGCACATCCCTGAGGACAGGGAAGGGCCAGGGTGGCAGTCAGGGTCCCTGGGCAGCTGGCAGGGCAGGGCAGGGCAGATGCCTGTGGCATCACAGGGTGTGACATCCCTGGGGAGGCTGAAATAAGGTCCTGGGCCATGGGCAGGGTGGGGCAGGCCCTGGGAGCTGGGCAGTGCCCATGGTGGCCTCAGAGCCCTCCTTGTTCAGAAATGACCTTGCCCTGTCTGTGTCTGTCACAATAAAGCGCGACACGAATCACAGACACAGCAAACTTCAGCCCGGGAAAAGGCGAAGAAGAAGAAAATTTATTTTGGTTCACACATTATACAGAGTTTTGAGAACAGCTGTGGATTGGAGAAAGAGGTCACCACCTCTCCAACCACACTGGTCAAATCAAACCTTTCTCCTCCCAGGAGAAGAAATGAAAAACAAAAGGACAGTTAGAAAACATCTGCACGTTTACAGAAAAGCTTCGTAAGAAACTTTATCACACAAATTAAAACATCAGAAGGCTAAAACTCAAGGTGACGTGTCCCCACCCAGGACTTCACACCCCTGTTCCCAGGGTGTGCTGGTAATGCCTGGTGGTGTCTGGTGGTTTATTTTTAGATTTTCAAAAGGAAGGCGGTGAAACGCTCTGGCTACTGGTGTACAATCACGTTAGATGTTACTATGCTGATACAAGTTTGAATAAAAGTTGTAATTTATTAACATCTACAATTAAAACACCGGTATATATTTTATCCTCTCCTCTTCCATATGTTGTGGTAGCTGCTGAAATGCATTAGGATTCATTTTACTTCCACTTCAGCAGATCTGCTGCACCTTCTGCAGTGCAAAGTGGACCCTCTCAAGGCAATCAGTATTACAGCTATTACAGATCTTTTCATAAATAACTTTTAGAGGAAAAATCTTCCATAGTTCGTGGTTATTCTTACCAAGTTTTATTGTTAGCCCAAGATTTATTCCCGACTTTTCTCAAGGTTTGGGAAGAGGGGAATGTGTTAATTTCTATAAATAAGTAATGAGAATTTCTTCTCCATAGTGTACAGCTTCCACTCAGGAAGATTTTGGAAGTCAAATGTATTTGTTCAGGAGTCATCCTGAGGCTGAGAAGACTTTACTTAAAAAGGACTGAATTTATCTAGAAATGTAGTAAAAAAACTCTTCTAAAAGGAAAGGAAGCTTCTGTTCTCCTTTTCAGACTGTAAAAACCAAAGCCAAAGACAACCCAACCCAAAGCAAAACAAAATATGCTAAGAATCCAAATTATTTTAAAAAATGCTATTAACAGAGAGATAAGAAGAAGTAGCAACGAAACTTAAATATTTTGATTTTCAGTCAGAAATTGCCCAATGTCAATAAAGCCATCCTTATACCACCAAGCCAAAGGGCACAGCAGGCAGTGGGTGATGGAACTGGTTTGCATGGTTGGCCTTAGAAATGCTAGCACCAGGCTTGGCTGCTCTTCTTCTTCTGCTTCTGGCTTTTGGGTTTTGTGACACTGACTGCACATTTGCAAGGCAGATACATTTAAGTTTTCAGCAAGTTGTAAAAAAAAAAAAATAAAAAAAAAAAAAAATCTGGTTTCTTTTAACTTTTTTCCTTTAGTAGCAATCTGTGCTTTAGAGAAGCAGCCTGTCCTGAACCCCCTTTGCTGGCTGCCTTTCCTTCCAACCCCAACAGCATTGAAACAGCTCAGCTGGGGTTGTTCTTACACTCAGAACCAGTTGGTCTGAGTTGTTTTTGTTTATGTGTTTATCAGAGAACGCCACTGCACGGCTCATGCTCTCAGTGAGTCATTTGGAAGCCTCACACACGGTTTGCATTAAAGCTGGGAGAGCCTGTGCTAAGTTTAGAACTCATTTAGTGAGTGGGAAGATCTGTGGAATAAATGTGTTACTAGGAAGAATGTAGTAGACACTTGGAGAAAAAGTAAATACCCAATCTGCCTTGTAAAGACCAGGCTCTGAGGAGAAAATCATCTAAATTTAGTGGCAATGGACAAAGATAATGCTTGGATAAAGCAAGGCTGGGGCCAGCAGTATATTTAACCAAGTGATTTCACATATCCTGATACTAACCATGTTCTGTTTTGCTGTAAAGCACACAAAGTCCAAACTGCTGAGAGATTTTAGGATTGTGCCCTGCCCTATTACTTGCTATTATTTGGCTTATGCTGAATGAAATATAAGCTTTTTTTATGATGCATTTTCCTTGAATAGTGAAACTCCACATGAAGAGAAAGTCTTTAAATTGAAAAAGAAACATTCTGGAAGAACAGATACTTTGACCCAGTTTGATGCTTGAGATCCAGCCTTTAGCAGGGAAAATTCAGGTGAAGTAATGGAGGTATTCTCTAATGGGAAGGTGTACTGCAGTTTATGGAACTGCAGAAGGTCTCAGCTGTTGTGATGCCCATTAAACAGATCTTTCTTAATCCACCCAAAAGAACTGGGTTTCATGGAGGAATGGCATTGTCTGCTTTTCCTTGACTTTTCTGGACAGCCAAATGTCCAAAAATCATCAACGTGGCCTTAATAAAAGGAAAACACTCAGAGTGAGTTCTGATGTAACTGCACTTCCTGAGCCCTGCACCTCTGGATAGTCTGGACTCAGGTGCCAACTCGTAAAGCCACACTTAGAAATGAGACCAAGCTGAGCAGGACCAACAAATCTGCTCCCTAAAATGTCAGAGAAGTGAGGCACACGCTCTGTGGGATGCAGAGTGAGCCCAGATGCTTCTCAGCCTCATCCATGCTGCTCCAGGGGTTGTGCAGACAGCTCAGGGACAGCTCCCAAAATGACTGCACGTTACAGGATTATTATTAACTTCCCTGACTGTATTTTATCTTTATTTTTACTAGAATGATGCCATTACCAGGGCACCTTTGCTCTCATTTTAAAGGGGTGGGTGGAAGATGTTAAAAACAGAAAGAGTTCTTTGTAACTGGAGACATGAGCATAAAATTTTGTAAGGCTTGAATAGGCTGGATTTTCTAATATGGAATACTTTTAACTCAGGGTTTTAATTCTTGCCACTCAGAGTTCTGAAGAGGAGCACTGTCATTTTCCACAACCTTTCTCACAACCACAGAAAAGTAAAAGTCACCAAATAATTGTAAAGCTCTTTGAAGGTGAAAACTGCTGCTGAATTGAAGTTCTAGTAATGCATCTTTTGCCCCAGAGTTGAAGAGGGAATTTCAAAGCCAGTTAGACACAAGTTATTTCTACATATTTTGCTTTATCCTTTCTTCCTCTTGGTTTTCTGAAGAAGCAAAAAAGCAAACAAAGCTGGTTATTCCACATCTCTGTTATTGTTCATTTCTCTTTAGACATAGATCTTAATGTGTGGTTGTCTTTTTGTTCCTGTTTTCTGCTGTGAAATGTGTAAGACAGGCAGCACTTGCCAGAGGGGCCACAACTTCTCAGGAGTCTGCTGCTTGTCTGGAGCATCGTGCTGTGATCCTGCTCAGATTTCTCCATTCATTTCCTACGAACAAATCTGACTGCTGAGCATCCTGCAGCTGATATTCTGCATTATTATTTTCCCATCTTTCAGCAGATTTCAGCCTCTCTGATGGCTCTGGTTGGTTGCTGTGGTTCTCCCTTCAGACCCTGGTGCTGCAGGGATCAGCAGCAGCCCTCTCCCAGCATTCAGCCTCCATTCCCACAGATGGGAATGGGCAAACCCCTCTGAGCTCTGGGGGTCACCCCAGGTGTTTACTCCTTGAAGAGTGCAACAGCATCTGTGCACATTCCTCTGTTCACAGTCAGCTGGGAACAAAAATGCATTCCCCATTTTCTGCACAGAAATTTTGCCTGTAGGATTTTAGTGTGGTTCACTGTTACCCTACAGGGGCTCCTCTCTGGGTTTGTTGTGTCCACTGGGATTCACAACTTTTACTCCCTGAATTAGGATTCTCTTCCATTTTTCCTTCCATTTCATCCAGTGCCTGTCAGGATGTTGCAGTTGGCTTTTCCTGATGCTTACATAGCCCTAACAGACTTCCAGCCACCACATTAATTAATTCTTACTTCCAGTGGTAATTACTGCTGGTCCAATATTTATGGTGAATAATGTCAAGTGTTTCTTTGAGTTTACTCAAAAAGAACATTGTATGTTTTCAGATAATTATATGTCCTTTTATGCAAATGCAGCAAATTCTCGGACGCTTCTCACTGCAATGAATAATTATTATTCACATTATTATTATTTACATCTTTCCTGTGAGTGAAGGAGAGGGGATGAAAGAAGAAGATTCAAAGCTGTGGCAGAGTTCTTAATTTGAAAGTAGAGTGAAACGAAAGTTGGGGGACTGGTCCTTCTCTTCTGAATTAATGCTTAAAGCTTCCTTCACAACTGTAAAGCCATCATCATTTCTCATGGGACGTGAATTTATGGGTAGAGATGAAAAGGAAAAACACATTATATTTATAAAGTTCCTCTGTAATTATTTACTACATTTCTCCATTTAAAAAATAGTGTGAAAACGTTGGACCTGCGTTTTCCACAGCTGTGAAAATTCTAGTCAGGCAAACACTGTTGGCTGGGAAGCACAAGAGTTTGGGACTCAACTTGGAGATTATTTTCCTAATAGTAATTTATTTTAATCTAACAGCATCTTCTCGAGTCATTTATTGTCTGGCTGCTAAGGACCACTCAGCAGAAAGCTGCTTTAGCTAAAACTATACTGATTGAAAATCGCAAGTTTAGGGGATGAAGATTTTCTTCCCAAGTTCATCAACTTTATTCTCTCTCTCTCCTGCTGAATCTCATGCACCTGCCATGCTTAAGAAAGAATAGAGGCAGTCACCAGGCCTTCAGCAAACAGATACAGAGATAACTGTGAATTTTCCTTTGCTTGCTGAGCACAGCTCTCATTAGGGAGGTGGAAAGGTGATGAAGGCCATGGAGGAGTTCCACAGCCATGCTTCATTAACCCCGTGCATATCCCTCAAACACAGCCAGGCTCCTCAGCTTGTTGAGAAGACACCCATGTTGACATTACAGGAATCTAAAGAGAAACAATCTGGTGCCCTCAGTGGGCTGGAGGAGTCATAAACACGAGCACTGAAGCCGGAAGGTTTGAATTGTTCCTGCTGTGGCTGAGAGGGGACTGTGTATTCTGGGAAAAAAGCTAAATCAAGGAGAAGATGGTGACTATAAATATATAATTATACACACACCAGTGTTTATTTCTGTGCTCACAGCCAGAGTTATTTCAGTAGGTGTTTCTCAGGAGGAAAAGCAGCCCTTTATCTCTCAGAGAAGGTCATAGGTACTCACAATCAAAAGCTGGAAGAATTTTTCAAATACCATTGTTACCATATCACAATTTACTTTGCTTCTTGGAATTGTGAGAAGCAAATTAAATTAAATGAGAAGGGAATGCCAATTTTTGCATTCCTGCCCCTTTGAGGGTTTTAATTAGAATAGGTATGAACTTAAAATTCTACTCCCGTGAGAAACAAATAAACGATGCCAGAAGCAACAGCAAATTACACCATTACTGATTAAAGAAAAAATCTACTGTAATTGCAAAATTCTATACAGAGACTCCCTTAAGGATAGAGTCTGCTCTTCCTATCTGATCATGTCATAATTACATCCAAGTGATTAAGTAGTCATGATGTTCGGGAACAAAAACAAGAAGTGGTCATGGCAGGCATCCCCTCCAAACTGCTGTACCCCAGCCACGCTCAAAAAGGGTGAGCAGTGCACCAAGTTGTTTGCTAAAATCACATTTTAGCTCCCTTGCAAGGTGATAAAACGGATAAAATTACATTTTAGTGTAATTCTTCAGATCTAAAGTGTCACATGGAGTTCAAGCTTGGCTCAATATATTAGGTAGTAATTTGTTACTCTTCTGGGATGGCTCACTGGCTTTGCTGACCAGTGTTCACTGATCTGAATGTAAAGTTCCAGCTGTTAAAGCAATATCCCCTCACTATCTACTTATTTATTTTGGTACCACTTCTCCAAACAAGGGAGAGACAATGACTCTCCAAAGACAGGAAGTTTTAAAACTCTGACTTACAGCTTGGCTACTGCTCCTGCAGAACAACAACAAAAGCCAGAAGAGTGAAAAGGTGGTTTCAAAAAAGCCTGTTCTGTCTTTAAAAGCATCTAGAGCCATTTAAAAACCCTGATTTCCCAACCATGTGAACAACCTCTAGCAAACACATCCCTGGGTGTGTTTAACAAAGCCTGGATGTGGCACTGGGTGGTTTAGTTGAGGTGTTGGGGCTGAATTGGACTTGATGATCTTGAAGGTCTCTCCCAACCTGGTCATTCTGTGAATTCTGTGAATTCTGTGAATTCTGTGAATTCTGTGAGTTCTGTTTGGGGTGGCTGGCACACGAGGCTGTGGCTGCTGCCGTGGCTCTGAGCTGGGATTTGGGAGCTGGGCTCTCCACAGGCTCCCAGGCAGCATTAAAGACATTTCTTTCTGCTATGACAGCTCCAGTGCAGCAGTGCACATAATCCTTTTGGCTGCAGCGTTAATGGAGTTCTCTTCCTTTTTT
>VWZP01004165.1:359683-387794 GCA_013396995.1 Dicaeum eximium | reverse complement strand
TTTTTTTTTTTTTTAGCATTCTGTTCAAAGTCATTGGGAAAATAAAGTGATCCTGTAGGTTTATTTTGTGTTCTTGCAGACTCCAGTGCTTCTGGAAGGGTTTAATGCAAATTACATTGCATATTTCAGGAGAATCAGTTGTATTCATTTAAATATTGTGCTGCCTTAGAGAGGAAAAAGTATGAGCTGTTTAGTTTTTCTGCTGTTGTTTGTAGGCTCTCTGTGACAAAGCTGGCTGGTTTGTTGTTGGGTTTTTTAAATTAGCCTGGACTTAAAAATGCTGAGAACCTCTGGGTTCTGGTTTTTATTATAATTATTTAAGTCTTCCAGTTAACTAACTCTATATAATTAGAGTCATTTTCAAATAGAAGTATGCTACACTTGAAACAAATATAAAACAAATTTAGCTGCAAGCTTCTGTACTCAATCACTTCAGAGGCTGTATGTATTGAAACTCAAAAGTAATTTATTTAACTGCAGCTTTCTGATGGTTCTTGTGAACAAAACATAGTCTTTATAATTGTTTTCACACATGTTAATTAAAAATTTAAAAGGCATGCTTTGCAAAGCTAGTTCAGCACCTGATTTGCATAACTAGCCTGAACTTAAAACATTTAATCGAAAAATTGAATTATGTTTTTCTGCTGTCTGGCTTAGATTAGAAAGCATGTTCTTTTGTGATGATTACATGAATACATTAAATGCAGAAAACCAATATATAAAGATTTTCTTTATCTTGCCATATTAGTAGTTCATTTGACATGTAAATATCTACATTAAGATCTATTTTGGATTATTGCTAAAATACTCTTTTGAGCTTCTTTTGAACATGTGTGTGTGCTTTTGCCTTACCAGGTATTAGGGCAGCTTTTTAATCACTCCAACATCCAACAGCCTGGAAAGAAAGAAATAAAAAGTGTCCCCAGTTCAGACTCCTCTGCTCCAACAGGGCCTGTGCTGCTAAGATTGTTTTAATACATGTTAAATTTGGTAATGAACTGCAGGAACAAGAGTCAGATTTTTCTGTGGCCAAAGTCTGTCACTTAGGGGATTGTTTGGACTATAACTTCTTCAACATTAGTTCCCTGAAAGCACAAAATTATTTAAAAACAAACAAACAAAAAAAATCAAAACAAATCAACTCAACAAAAAAACCCCACCAGTCACCTGACCTCAAACAATATATGGAAAATGTTAAATTTAGTCTTCAAATGTGTGCATCTAACTGACCTGGTTTGTTGTGATCTTTCTCTCTTCTGCTGAATCTGCCCCTCCCAGTGTTTTTGTTTGGATATAAAGGCCAAATTTTGGTGTGACAGCTGATAAAATCCCTGGGATATGGGCCCTACTCTGTGTCTAACATGGAAACATATTAATTTTGATGGGATGAGGTGTTCAGGTAAAGCAGGCCCATAAATGCCCACATTCTGCAGTTCACTTGTGAATTCTGGAGACGAATAGCAGCAGCAAACCTCTGCCAAATTATTCTGCCCCGGGGTGTTCTGTGGCTCAGGGAGCCAATGACAAATTATCCTGACTCATATTAAGGTTCCAGAGCTTCCTCCAAAGGCTGGAGTGCTGCTTGTGGGTTTTCTCACATTTGTGGGGCTCTTTGAGCAGTGAGCTGTGGGTTTGGGGTGGGACAGGCTGGTGAGGAGCTCCCCTCTGTGCCACAGCCTCGTGAGCCCCTGTGCCTGGTCAGCTCCTGGTTGTCCCCTGGCCCCTGGGATTTGTGGCTCTGTGTGACACCCCAAAGGACCCTGGCTCTCAGGGAGTTCTCTCCTGCAGGTCAGCAGAGCAGAGCAGGGAACCCAAAGGAGCCTTGGGGCCAAGTGGGTGATCCTCTGAAGGAGAGGCTAACGAGAAGCACTGTGTGGCTACTGAGACTGCACTGTGAAAATTAGTCAGGGACTTAATTGCTGGTCATTTTCTGCTTTGGAACGTGACAGAGTGTGCTGGTTTCAATTTGAAACTGGGCAGAAACACCAATTCCTGTAGTGGTTTTGGTTCTCCAATTCTGAAATTTTCCCAATTTAAATTTTTTCCCAGCCAATGCAGCACTAAATGTTGTGGTTTTGCTGACCACCCCTTGGCTCTCCAGCTCCTGGATCATTTTGTGGATTGGGATCACAGCATCTCTTATTTCTCTGAGCTGCCCCACAAATTTTACCACTTCGGGTACAGCCTCAAACTACGGCACAGAGGCTTTAGGAAAGGAGACAAAACGTGCAGCTCTTCATCATGGGAGATGTGAGGGGTTCCTCCTGCCTGGCACCCGAGGCAGCTGCAGAAAATTTGAGATGGAAGTAGTAGAAAGGAGGGAAAATGAAAAATTAGTTCTCACTGCTCTTGCCAACTTCTGGAGCCATCTGGACAATGTCATAAATTGGACTAATTCCTTGGGGTTCTCTGTGTGGCTCTTCCGAGCCTGACTGCCCTGCTGGGAAAGTAAAGGAGGTAGCTTCTGTCTGCAAGGGCTCTGAAAACGATTTTTTAATTTGGCTGCTACTGTGAGGCATTTGTTTGTGGCCCAGCTGTGCATCTGACCCACCTGTACCTCTGAAGATAAGACATGATACAGGGACTAAGAGCATGGCACTGTGGCTGCCTCACCTGGCTTGGTGGGAATTTACCCACCCACTGATTGGGGTTTTTTCCTGGTAATTCATTTAATAACACATTTTTTCATAGCTCTTTCTCTCTGCATACTGAAATAAACTCTCCATGCAGGTTTCTCATGCAAACAAAGGCAAGGCTGCCCAAAACTCAGCACCAAAATCAAAGCAGAGCCCTGTAAGCTCACTCAGCTCTATTTTTTTCCCCCATGGCTCAAAGAAACAAATTTCCTTGTATAATTCTTGATGTTCTAGCAATTTTTTGCCATATACTCTGGGTTTGCAGCCAACATATATACTTAGATAAATACTCTAAATGCCAGATGTCAGCACATGCTGGGTAAGTGCTTCATAATCATGAAACCAAGAGCCCTTGGTCTCTCCCAGTGGGAAGTGGGGAGATAAAGGTGACTTCTGCAAACAAAGCTGTAGTGAAGGGGTTCCTCCAGGGAAAGGCAGAGGATATGAGAGTTAATCAAATTTTTCTTAAGCATAAAGGCAGTCTTTTTGTGCTTTCAGTGTGCCCTGACCTTTTCAGTTGCTCATTACACGGGCTTTGCTCGTCCACTGGGTGTCTCAATCCTGGCTCTGAGCACCCCGTGTTCACACAGAGCTCTGTGATTCTCTGAGCAGCAGCTCTCTGCAACTTACTGACTGCTGCTAGAACAAAAGAAACATTAAAATGAGTGCAAAAAACCCAAGAGATGAGTTGGAATTGTGTGCTGTGCTTTTAATCTCTGGTGTTACCCTGCAGTGGTTCTGCCATCAGTAAATACATTTGTGTGTCTTTAGGTTAAGTGTGCCTTAGACTTTTCACAACTACAATTAAGAACTAAAACAACAGTGACTTTATGTTAAGGGGGATTTGGTGAAGCAGCTTTCCTTCTTTTTAACTATTGCTTGATGTGCCAGAGGATCTGAAAAAGGCCATCATTCAGACTTTTTTGCTTTTCACTTGATTGTTTCTCTCCATCACTCCAGTTCTTTTGCTCTCCTCAAAGAACATCCTCAGCTACTGTTCAGGACAGCCTTTTCCAGTTCTTCTTCATGTTCTAAAGATAGTTCCTCAAAAAAAAAAAATTCAGTAGGAAGATGCTGCTCACTACCTGATGTAACCCTGGAGCTTGCCCAGGATTCTCTTCCTCCCTGCAGTAAAACCAATAATTTGCAATTAAAAAAAAGAACAACAAAACAAAAAAATCCACTCATGTAAAGTCATATCTCCATGGATGAAGATCCTGGGTAATTATTTCCCTTTGAGAAGAGGTGATGCAGCACAACTACAGTAGTGTAATAGCATTTCTAGCTGTCACCACAGAAACGACAGCATTTCCTGTCGCTGCTATCACAGAAGGGCAGCCTGGTGAAGAATCAAGCCCTCTGTTCCAATTCAGAGGCATTCTGAGCTTTGTTGAAGTGGGAGGGAAGGAATCTGGACTTGGATTCATGGGCTGGGTCTTGAATGACATTGGCTTTAACTTAACTCCAGATATGCTGCTAATACTATGAGTGTCCAAGTTTATGGCCTGTTTCCATCCTTTCTCATTTTAAACTTGCTTAGCAAGGAAGCATTTTCCAGGCTTGGAAGAAGAGAAGCTGATACCCTCCTTGGGTCAGCAAAGGCTCTGGCTGCCTTAGAACAATTATTGTATTCTTCTCTCCCTTTTCTTTTCCTAGTACTTATTTTTGGCCCAACCACTTCCTTCTGTTTTTCTGCTGTCAAGACAAAAATGGCTTGGCTTTAGAACCTGCAAGTTCTATCAAAGTAGGGAAATCCACCACAGAGGTTGTCTGTCTGTGGGCAGAACAAAACTGCCTAAACTTATCTGTTCTCCAAAACAGCAGCAGCTATTGAAACAGTTCTCTCTTTTCATTCTAGAACACTCCACAAGACTCAGAATTAGGCCAACCTCCTGGTAATGGCCACAATGTGAAAAGGAGCCCTCAGAAGAAGAGCACAGCAAAGTCTGGAGGTCAGGACATCTCAGATCCTCTTGCTGCTGCTGTGCCACTGGCAGAGAGCTCAAACCCCTCCATTCCAGGACCCACAAGGTAAGACACAAAGTTCCTTCCTGTGAAAAGCATCCAAGCCCTGATGCTCTTGATAACTGGGGGCAAGATCTGTCACCCTGATGGGTGATGATGATGATGATGATGATGATGATGATGATGATGATGATGATGATGATGATGCATTCCCCAAAATAACCTCACACCACCAGACCACTCACTGATCACCAAACTGATTTTCTTGCCTCACTGCATAACTATAAACCAGGCTCCAGCTGTTGCAGTAACCCTTGACCCAACCTTTCCCTGCTTTTTGCTTGCACTAATAAACTCTCATCTGACACAGAACAACATTGAAGAGTCTTTGCTTTAACTTTTGGTCAGCCCTGAAGTGCTCAGGCAGATGGATCATGGGTCTCTTCCAATATCCCATTCTATTCTATTATTCTATTCTATCCTATTCTATTCTATTCTCTTCTATTCTATTCTATTCTATTCTATTCTATTCTATTCTATTCTATTCTATTGTGTTCTAGTGAAGTAATTTTAAAATTATTGATATTATGCAACAGTTTGTGGCAGTTGAAGTCCTAATTTAGGTATTAAATGAGATCATCATTGACCACACTGGGGACATTGCAGGGAAATTCAGACACATGACATAATCTAAAAGGATTTACAAAAAAAAGAGCAGTTTGTTTTCTGGAAGGGACAGTTTGGCTATGCTGTGGAGCTCTTACACAGGAGGATATTTGCTACCAATTCTATTTCTTATGACTGCCACTAGCACATTTTAATTATCTGCTAAAAATAGTAGAGTCTGAGCAAGACTAAGACTGCTAAGTCAATTTACAGTGATAAATGTATTTAGGCATGAAATTTAGAGTGATGAAAGGTTGCACTTCTTTCCTAGGGATGCATGGCTTGTGTAATCCAGCCTCACTCTACTCTACTGAGCACCAGCTCTATACATGAAACACCTTTTTCTTGGGTGAATTTCTCCTCTCTTTGAGTGTCTCTAATAAGGGAAGCCACAGATGTCATTCCCAGTAGCTAGAAAAAAAATCAAATTTTGGAATAATGATGTAAAATTGGATAGGGTGAGATTTTTAGATGTGCATTTTGTTTGTTTGTTATTTCAGTCAATAAAACCCACATGTATCCTCTGGTTTTAGTTTCTCTTGATGGTACTGTGCATAATCACTGTATTGTTTGTGTGTAACCACCCTGTCCTACTGAAGAAAACGTAATTTTTTTATAAACTAGGAAGCTACCTAAAAAAATGATGCTTTCTAATTTGTTACAGCAAAACAGTAATTTTCTGCTATTCTAATCAGTATGCAGGTTATGGAAAGGGAGAAAAAGAGAGGAAATGATGAGTACTGCTAAGTGCTGATACTTACAGTAGAGCTATCATGACTAACATTCCTGCAAACTGGAGTTGTTTGTGGAACTTCACAATAACAGACAGAATTGGTACCAGCATCCACCTGGTACAGTGGAGACTCTTACCTTGGAATACTTGTGGCTTGCCTGCAGCAAGTGCAGTCTTGCTTTTTTTTTTTTTTTTTTTTTTTTTTTTTTTTTTTTTAATATTAGCATAGTAACTTTATCCTATTCTGTAACTTAATTTGCATTTTTAAAAATCTACAAAAGTGGCAGAAGAGTAGTTCTGTAGGGGCTCCTTTTCAAAATATGAGTACCTAGGACACTTAGATTTATATTCAAGCTGGCTAAAACAGCTTTGCACTGCAGCAGGCAAAATTCTGACTCGTGGGAGATGAGTGTTACATGGATGAGTCAGCTTGAAAGGATTCATAGGATTCTTGTTTCAGGAAACTTACTGGATGGGTGGGAGCTCAGGCAATTCCTTGTTATTCAGCCTTACCCCTGAAAGTGCTGGCACATGCCTCTTCTGGGTGTCTTTTAAGTTACATCCTGCCAAAATAGAAACAGAGACAATAAACGGAAAAATCTTTGAAGTTCCACATTCCAGCTGTTTATTTTTAACTCGCTCCCCTACTCTGTTTGAAGGCATCTTTTCCACCCTGAAGTGAACTCTGAGAGCCTCAAGAGCTGCCACCCTCGGATGGAGGATCTCCGGGTGGAAAATTACCATGTTTGCTTTTCCTCTGGGTGGCTTTCTTCTGTCCTCCACAAATTCTCACAAGTCACTTTTGAATTCTTGTCTTTTGGAGCTCAGAGTGCCTGTGGCTCTGACTTTACCATTGTCTGTTCCAGCCCAATTTTTTCTTACCTGCTGCTCGCTGGTCCTGTGTGCTGAAAATAAAATCATCAGTAATTAATCTATGAACTTCCCACGTGGAATAAAAATGCTGAAGAGCCAGGAGAGAGTTAGGAAGCCTTGGGCTTTGCAGTGGTGTCCGTGTGAGCTGTAGCCATGCCCTTGTCCTGGTGCAGAGCCTGGGGAATCCCCAGGACAGCTCTGGACTGTTGTTTTTAAAGGATCTGTGCCTGGAAAGCTGTTTGTTTGTTTGTTTCTCTGGGTTCTTGGGTTGGGTGCTGAATGAAGACACCCTGACTCCAGTATCAGAAGGCTGATATGATTTATTAGAATGACTCCATTATTCAGAAGGTTTTAGGGCTAAGTTGCCCACGTTCAGAGTTACTTGTTCTTTCCTTCATGTTCAGAGCAAGACTCCCCAGTGCTTACAAAGTCAGAGAGATTACAACCTCTACATCATTGGCTAGAAAGAGAAAACTCCATCTCCTGTATCAGGAGACAGAGCAAAGGAATGCATCTGTTGTCCTTGAGTCCACACACACAGACACAGGTTTGTTTTTACAGAAATCTGCAGAGAAGTCAGCTTTCCCATGGAAGGAAAATGTCCAGCAAGTTTCCATCTAAGAAACTTATAAAATGGCTGTGACACTGGACAGCTGGACAGCTCTGCCCCAGAGGCACTTCTGCCAGCAGGGTTAGGAGGAAGCAGATGCATCCACTTCAAAGATAACACACCCAGAAAGAGTTCAGGGGATTCAGCACTTTGTGGATGACCTTGGCTGCTCTCCCACCTGGAGAACACAGATCCTGTGGCGCCCACAGAGCCGCTGTGGGGTGACAAAGCTGTCACACATCCCGGGGACAGCCTGGCAGTGCCCTGCTTCCTGCCCACACTCCAAATATCCCAGAGGGAGACCAGGAGCCACTCCTGGAACTGGAACGGGACACCTGGCCCTGCTTGCTTGCTGCAGCAGTAGAACAGCTTGCCTCTTTTGTGTTAGAATAATTTAGTTTGGTCATACTTAAAATACTGCAGGGCCTGCGTTTAATTCTGTGGATGGAACAAGGAGGTGAAAAGTGACCGGGGGTGGGGGAGAAGGGGAGGATGGCTCCCCAGAGGATCGTAGAGATCATTATTCCTGCTTCCTACTTTTTCCTGGAAGCTTAGATGCACAGGGAGGGTGGGGGAGTCTGGCTGCTGTTAGCAGCCCTTTAGCGATGATGGATTTCTCATGTGTTTGTTTACGCTGCAAAGTTCAAAAAGTGAATTGTTCTGTCTCTAAAACTGTCACTTGCTTTGTTTTGTTCTGTTTTTGAAAGGGAATATACAGGTGAATTCCATGTTCCTCACTAACTTTCAGTACCTCTTAGGGCCAGATTAAAATGCAGGATTCCTTAAATCCTCCAGCACACTGTGTCCAATTGAATAAACTCAAAGTGTAGGCACCGATCTCTCATGTGTCAGTGGAAAGAGCAGAAACATTTGGGAGGCAGCTATACATGTGATGTGCTTGCAGAGCTGGCTGTGCCTTTGTTCCCCTCGGTGCTTTCTAAATTCAGCCTCAGATTTCAGGCTCCTGCTCCTGGGAATATAATCACTGAGGCTCAGAGTTACATCGGTGTGGATGGCAACCGTATGTGACCTCTGGGAGCCACAGGCTTTGGCACTTGGTGTTTTTCCCTCACAAATGTGACTGGGTTGGGAGGGCTGCCTGTCCATTTAACAGCTACTGCATGTTTTAAAATGGGAGAAAAGGAGCTAGGAATGGAAATTTTAAATTATCTACAATTTTCTGTCGTGGTATCTTCATTTCTTGTTGTTTATCCAGTACACTTTTCATATTTGGGCATCTGTAACTCCCCCCACTCCATGCACACTCCCACTCAGAGAGTAAATGCTAAATGCCAGAGATTTTGTCTGGCTGCTGCTGGTTTTATCTCCTGGCCCTTTGTCTTTGCTTTTACAAAATAGACAAATGGGAGTTGTGACTTGGAGTGTTAATGACTGATAGATTGGGAATGGCTCTTAATCTGGAAGTATTTGTGGGATCTGCACCAAAAGTCATCGATTCCTTAACACCCTTTATAGCTTCACACCCTAAACACAGAGCAGGCAGTGCTCTCCTAATAAACAGCTTAGTAACTGGGCAGGACTCCTAAATTCTTCCAGAAAAATTCAGACTTGCCACAATATCTTCTGATGGTGGAAGAGGTTAACTGCAGGTATTAAAAATTAATTGCTAAATTGGCAATGCGCTTCCAAACGAGTGAATTGTCAATAATTGTTTATGCAAAACAAACCTTTTAGGCATGTAAAGATTTAACTCCCTGTTATTTGATGTTGTAACTGGAAGTAAAATATTCATATACTCAATATGTTAGGACCTTGAAATTGCAAATTCTTAAGTGTGTGCTTAACTTCTATGATGAAGGAAAAGTTTCCTTTGGTAACTCTTGAGTGCAGTGGGACAGATATTTCATGCTACAGATGCACCTACGTCTTTGCATGACTGCATTTTATTTTTTTTTTTTTAACATCATCAGTCATATGCAGCAATTATTCACAGCAAAATTACTTCTTCTGCCCTAAACTCTACATGAACTATGAGGAACTTGAATGCTCTTCCATGCTTTGTCATTTGCATGTTTTTTTTTTTTAAATAGGAATGAATTTTCCCTTTAATAATATCAAGATAGGTCAGATTACCCACAAAAGAGAACATACTTTATTTTCCTGCATTTAAAAATACCAACTTTTAGGGCCATAGCTTTACATTGATTGTATTAAATGGGTTGTCTAAAAATACAATACATGTTCCCTGAAAGTAATTATTGATTTAATGTAGATTGGGTTTTACTCAGGGGAATTATCTTCAGCATGTGGTGTGATTTCCCAGTAGTGTTATTCCCTTTAAAAAGAGTGGAAGATAATGGGACTAGGTGTGACCTTAAGAGGTCACCCAGTCCATCCTTCTGCCCTAAAGCAGGATCAACTGTGCTTAAGGCATTCCCAACAGATGTTTGTCTAACCCCAGCATGTCTCTCAGACAGAAAAGCAAGATTGCAAATAATGAAAAGGAAGATGTGGGGTATGTTCCCTGAATAGTTTTCCTTGTTAGCTCCATCAGAGGGAGAAACATAAATAGAGATATCCAGACAGGTCAGTCTGGGCCTATCCTGCTGAATGAAAACCCAAACCTTTCAGTTCTGTTGTGTTCTGAATAAACAGAACGAGCTGCAGCAGCACAGAGAATGAATCTGTGCCACTAACAGTGATGGTTTAACACAGTGAATCTGTGCCACTCTAACAGTGATAGTTTATAACAGAGAATTAATCTGTGCCACTCTAACAGTGATGGTTTAACACAGAGAGTGAATCTGTGCCACTCTAACAGTGATGGTTTAAGACAGAGAGTGAATTTGTGCCTCTCCACTCTAACAGTGATGGTTTAACTCTGTCACAGCCTGTGCCAGCACTGTTGTTTTAATTCTGTTCACATTCATTACCAGCTTGTCCCAATTCCTTCATCGGATCCTGAGTAAAATGAACAACTTTTCAGCATTACTAAATACCAGAAAAATTGTTTTGATTGATTCATAATGCTGAACTCAGTTCATAGGATTGTCATCTCCCTTGAACCTGCTAAGTCACAAGTTTATTACCAGGGCTCTTGACAAACTTGCCACCAGTATGGCAGTAGATAGTTCATGGGTATGGATATTGTCATCAGGAATATTTAACCACTTCAGACATGTCTGGAACTGTTTCATATTTAATACCTGCAAACAGAAGTCTGATGTAACAAAGAAGTCGTGTCTAAAAATCTTAAGAGAAAATTCAGTCAGATGAAATCTGAAAAATGCAAATACATGATAATGAATGTTCTATATAGTGAACATTACCAACATTTCCATCCCAGATTTATTACTATGCATTTACCAGCTGTGCTGACAGATGGTATTAATGATAAGTAAACAACCAGAGATTAAAGATAAATGATAAGGAGCAATTATAACTGTAGATGGTGTTTTCTACTTCTTCCAGTGCTCAGTTTCAGGGAGGTTAGAGGGGCTTTGCCCCCTCATCCTCCACCCAGTTTTCTTCTCCTCCTGATCACTGACAGGAGCTCGCTTCCAGGGTGAAGAACCCTGGGCACAAAACAGCTAATGAGCAATTTAGTCAGTAAGAAGATAGACCTGCAGCACAGCAAAAAGCAGGAATAACGATTGATTCCCACTTCTCCACCCCCTCCCCAGTTCCGTGTGTGGTTTCTGTCCCTCCTCTTCTAATTAAGCTTCCCTGAGTGCAAAATTAATGTCAATAATAAAGTGTATTCCTTGCTTAGGGAAAACCTCCTGGCGTCTCCCTGCTGTTTGCTCATGCCCTGTCATGCCTGGTGTTGTCAGTGACCCAGCAGACACCAAATACTCTATTGCCACCTCCGGTATTCCCAGTGTCAGTAAATTTCATATGGATAAGTGTTTTCAGTGTGCTAGGGAGAGAAAAATTCCTCTGAGCAAAACCATTTTCTGAACGTTTAAATAAAATGCATTCGTGTTCTGAATGAAATGTTCAAACCCATGCCAAGCATTGCTGAAAGTTGTTTAAACTATATATGAATTGTAAGTTATATTCCACCTTAGATTTGAGGCTTAGCCTTAATACAGGCAAATTTCAATGGCTCCTTAAAGACTAGTTTGTTTTCCACTGCAATGATGCTGAAGAAGGTTTTTAGGCCTGAAGACAGACTCATATTCAGCTTTAGGTGCAGCTGTCCCTGAAGAAATTGTTTGTTGGGCAGTTCTCAGAGTAAGGAGGGGCCTTGGCCCCACCTGGAAGTGCATTTTGTGCATGGTAGCACAGCCCAAGATGCTGAGTTCACATAAACACAAACCTAATCTGCAGGGACCCCAGAGCTGGCCACTGTCCCACTTCTCCATCAAGTATTTTGTGTGTAAAACTTGGGCAGAGAAGCAGAGGGAGGCTTCTCAGATTTCTGGAGATTACTTAAAATCCAATCTATGCTTGGCCGTGCAGGAGGTGTTTTAAGCATCTTTTCTAGCTCCAGTCTAAAGGGGACTTGGAATTTCTGAAATGTAACCTGTCACTGCTAAGCTGTGACAAAGATCTGAGCCACCTCTCCCAGTGGAGCTCTGCACTGACCTCCCAGCACTTGGCAGGGTGTTTTCTGTGTCCTGCTTTGCTTGGGAGTCCTCATTTCATGTCAAGTAAACACTGCCCCTTGCTCCTCTGTACAATTCTACATCCAGCTTGAAATAGATGTTTCTCTCCATATTCCCATGGCATGGAAGGTGAGTGAGAGAACAAGGTTAACTTAATTCATTTCACTACAAAACTCAGCGTGGAAAACCGAGGTCCACACAGTGAAAAATACTTAAAATAACTTCTTCTCTCAGTCAGTCATCTCTTATCCTGTTTTTCCTATCTTATTTTTAATGGGTGGAGAAAGAGATGACACCCAGGGTTATAGCTTGGATGCACTGAAATCAAACACTGCAATGAAATGAGCTCATGGGGTGTGGATGGTGGCACAGCAGCATCACACACTCGGCAGGGTGAGCCCTTTGACCTCCTGGTGAGAATCCACTGTGCTGATTACTTGGAGAAAACATTCAGCAGATGGGCCCTTCCTAATCTCCTGCTACACACTCGAGTCCAGCCAGATAACAGCACTTACTGCATAGCTTTGGCAAAGTAGTCTCAGAAGCAGAAACAAAAAGCCTTTCTTTGAGGTGCTGTGGGTTTTCCCAGTGTTTTGTTTGTTTGGTTTTTTTTCCCCATTTTTCCCTGTTGCTCCTTTAGTCTGTCAGACGTGTGTCCCCTCTCCCCAGACTTATCTGAGATTTTGGAATGGTTAAAATGCATGCCATGAGCACGGTGGCTCTCAGGTAAGACTGGGAACATCCTTCACAGAGTAATAAGCACTGAAATCACCGTGTCTGATGGTTTAACTGCTGAAAGCAGATTATCAGCTTCTCAGTGCATGCACTGCATGGCTTTGAAACACCAGTGGCACAAAACGGTTTTGTTCTTTGCTTCTTATTCTTTGCTTCTTTATTGACATGAAACAAATAAACGTTTCCATTGTTAGCAGCATCGGTAATGAAGGCATCAGTAGCCACAGTGCTGAAGAGCTATCCGGCCCAAATTCCAGCCCAAATTCCAGCCTGGTGCTCACAGAGGGGACGGGACAGGACGCTGCCTTGCGAGAGCAGGGAGGACAGACAGACTCTGATGGCTCTGAGCGCTCTGCTGAAGCAAAGGAGAGGAGCCTGCCTGTCACAGACTGTGCCAAGGAACCTGCCACAGGCAGCAGTGACAAACCACACGCCTCAGACTGCGACAGAGCACAGCCAGCACCAGGGAATGACACAGAAGAGTCTGGGGACAGCACTGCTGCCTCCTGCACTCAAACCAGCGAGAATGAGCCCAGAATGCCACGGCTGGAGCCCAGCCCGGCAGCAACGCTCCCAGCAGGGCAAGGAGCCACCACGAGCAGTTTGGGTGAACTGGGATGGCTCCAGCAGCATGGGCAGCTGGGTGGCACCAGGGAGCCACATGTCACCAGGTGTCCCCAGAGGGAAGCAGCAGGAGATGATTTTACTGCCCAGGAGGCCGAGCAGCAGCGAGGAGTTTTGGAAGTAGGTCAGCTGCAGGCAGTAATGCAGCAAGGTAGACACAACACAGATGGTGGAGAGGGTCTGCTAATGAAAAAGGAAACCTTAATCCCAAATTATCCTGCAACAGGAGGCTCAGACGGTGAAAAATTTGGAGCAATTGTGAACGCTCAGGGCTTCACTGAGATCTGTAATCTACAGATGGGGGCTGAAACAACAGCTAAAGGGAATGAGGCAAATCCAGCTCTATCTGGAAGCAAAAGGAAGCAATCAGAACCCTGTACTTTAATGTCAGAGTTGCCTTCTAGCCCTCCAAGTCTCTTCCTGGTGCCAAAGCCTGAAGAGCCTTCAAGGGAATATGTGCCTGGAAATGGCTCTCAAGATCCAGCAAGGAGTGAAGCAGTGAAAGCAGCCTCTGAAAAAAACAAACCCCTTTTTCAAAGAGAGCTTCAAAAGGAGGATGAGCTTGTTAGTGCCGAGCATTTCAGTGTGTCTTCATCATTTGAGAGAGCGGAAGAAGAAAAATCAGCTGTCACAACTGAAAGCCCAAAAGAAGCCAATAGCAACGAAATTATAAAAGCTGATGATGTGTCTAGAGAAAGCACCACACTTTCTGAAACAGAAAGCATTATCAGTCCCACCAAGGAAAATTCAGTGGCAGATAAAAGGTTATTACTGGAAGAATATGCACTAAGTACTTCTTTGAGCAGATCCACGGAGCTGTATCAAAAAGAAACGGGGGTGGATCTAACAGGAAATAAAAATGGAATCAGAACAGAGGATACACAAGTGTCAGAAACCAGTGAATTACCCGAGGGCTTGAGTGCAGCAGGAAGACAATTTTTGAGCTCTGTTAGTAGCCACCACCAGGACATGGAAAATACCCACTTGGAACACGATCCTTTCAGTCTTTGTGAAAACACTTCAACACATGACCTGGGGGAAGAAGGTGGGGGAAACCTTCTGAATTTGGACAGTAACTTTAAATCACCCGAAGGGAACTCCCAGTCTCATGGCTGTGAGCCTGAACAACAAATGAGCAAAGAGAGAGCAGCTGCCCCAGATGGCCTGGAGGACAAGCTGGTGGCTTCCCTGCAGCTGGCCAGAGAGGAATGCCCACGGAGCTTTGATTGCTTCAACACTGAGGCAGAAGGCAAAACTTGGGACCAGTCAGGCTGTAACAGCACTGAAAAGGTTTGTTTAGATGGTGCACACAGTTCACTGCTCCTCCACCCTGGGAACAATCATATTAAGCAGAGTAAGCAGGATGAGTCCTGGGAAAAGGTTTTTGCTAGAGAAGCTGTGCTGGAATCTGAACGCAAAGCTGAGAGTCAAGAAAAGCCTGAGAGCTCCAGCAAGTCAGGAGAAAGTGCAAAAATGCCTGAATTAAAACCCAATCTCCAGACCTTAAATGAGTTGGCAGAGACTATGGGACAAACCAAGGAGGCCTCACAGGCTCTGGAAACCAAAGAACAGAACAGTCACACCACCAAAGCACCTCAGAGAGATCCAGAGCAGGAACCTGCAGCTGCACACAGCAGTGCTGGGGATGGAAATCAAAATGAAGGTGTTCAACAAGAGCAGCACCAAACTGCAGTGAAAAGCTTCGTGGAGGATGAAGATTTGGCTCAGGAAAGTAAATGTGAATCGGACGTGCAAGCTCAGCTGGAGCAAGTGGCTGCAGAAAGTCACAGAAATACACAGATGGCTCGTTCAGAACTCCCCAAAACTGCAGTCAGTACTTCAGGACTTACTGATCACCAAGTTCACATGGAAGAGAGGGGTGACAGCCACATCACTGCAAACAGCTGCCCCTCTGAGAGGGACACGTGCAGCTCCTCGGAGGTCCCGGAGCGCAGTGTCCGAGAGGGGCAGGACAGTGAAGGTGTTCCAGCAGCTCCTCCCCAAGCACAGCAGTCACTGTCAGCTGCTGGTGGCACTGGCTGGAGTTCAAATACAGAACTTGAACAGCAGGAGCACCAGAGCAGCCTGACAGCTGTCAGGAGAGCAGATGATCAGGAGCACAAAGGAAGGGCACCACAACCTGAGCAGCCATCGGACCGACACAATCACAGTCACACACCACAAATACCGCTGGGCATTTCAAACAACCCTGACAAACAATCATCCGTGCCAGGTCCAGCACTGCCCCAGCGTGGCTCTGACAGGCCAAAAGAACAGCACAAGGAGGACAGCAGCGCTGAGGATGTGAGCAAACACGGGCAAAACACTTCTGGTGCGACCGCGCGTAATTTGCGAGATTGCGACGAGCAAAACAAAACCCGTCTCAAGGCAGAAGAGAAGTGCTGCAGTAAGCAAAACTCAAGCAAGCCCAAGCAGGGTGATAATCCTTTGATCTCAGCAAGGCAGCATGAAGCAGCATGTCAGAGAGACACGTTTTGTAAAGGACTTGAAAAGAATGAGCAGGCAGGCAGCGTGTGCAGGAGGGAGGATAATTCTGGTGAGAGCTGTGCTGCTGCTACAAACACTCTGCCAGGGACACAGGATTCAGCAAGTGCCACTAACATATCACAGGCTCTGCCAAGCGATACAGAAATAGCACATGCTTCTGATAATTCTGAGAAAAATGATCCCCAAATATCTCATCCAGAAATGCAAAGGAAAATGCCATTAATGGCAAAAAACTCAGAAAATATTCTGGCTGCTGCTGAGGGAATCATCTGGAAAGATGGAAATATGGAGATGAGTTGTGGGGACAGTGCTTCTGTCCCAGAAACAAGCAACATAAAGCCTGATCCGAGTCCAGGGGCACAAGGATCTCCTTCACCATTGCAGGCACACAGGGAAGTAATTCCCACTGATAACTCACATAAATCCAGCTGCATTCAAAATGCAACAGAGCAGCCTGGTGATTGTCAAGCAGATTTTACAATTTCTGCACTCAGCCATCCCAGCCAGCAACCTGGAAACAACAGGGACAGGGGTGCTGGGGGGGAATCACTAAATAACGAGCTGGAAGTTGTAGCATCCCAAAACACCTTAGAAGGTAACTTGAATTTGCAGGGTCCCCCAGGTCCTCAGGTGTCAGCACCCTTAGCTCCCTCGCCCAGGGTAAGCACAGGTAAAGCAGCAAATTCAGAGAACAGCTCTGCAGGGAATATGTGTGTGAGTGAAAAAGACTGTCCAGACCAAAGTTTTCAGGGTGATGGAGACAGAATTTTTGCCCTGTCAGAGACTTTGAATGTAGGGCAGAGAACTGGAAACTTATCACTCTTCAATTCTGAGAAGCTGAAGAAAGAGATTTCTGCAATTAAATCCAAAAAAACAAAAAGTGAGCTAAACTTCAAAGAACAGCAAAGTGACAGTTCAGCAGAGTCTCTGTTAGCACTCCCTACTACAGAAGGGAAGCTGCTGAGCCTTTCATCATCAGGAGAAGGCTGTAATGAGGAAATTGCAACCAATATCTGTGTAGATGACAAGTACGGTAAGATCTTAGAGAAACCTGGGAATTCAGAAAAAATGGAAGAGCTTTCAAAAGAGAATAATAACATAACCAGGGCAGACATCAGTGTTTCCAAGCAGTCTGCAGAGAACTCTGGAAGGGAGCATGAGGCTCTGACTTGCAGCTCTCTGGACATTGGCTCCAGCATCCCAGACTTCAGGGAGCACATCAGCCAGATTTTTAAAAAAACTGTCCACAGCACACTGAGTGCTGAACTACCTCAGCTTTTGACTGAAAACCATGCAGGCTTTAAGCAGAGTCCAGTGGCCAAGGACACAGCAGAACTCTGTGGTGCTGAGAACTTTTCAGAACCAAACAAGGCGGGCAAAGGAGCTCCCGAGGGAACCTCAGAAGCAGAGGGACAAGAGCTGTCTTTAGCTGCTGAGATTTCCTGCAAAGCTGCCGAGGAGAAACAAGAAAACACGGAGGCAGAGCTGCCACCAGCAAGTCTCCAGGACCCTGAGGAAAGCAGGCAGCCCTCTGGCTGTTTGGAAGGGGTCCCCAGCTTGGATGGCGCTCCATCTGCTGAACAAGCTCTGGAAAATCTGCAAAAGCCAGGCAGACCCACTGAGAGCTGTGGGATGCAAAGAGAGGAAGGCGTGTGTGCTGGTGGCGTTGATCCTGAATCACTAATAAGCTTAGAGATAAAGAAGCAAGGACCAGCTTCATTTGAGGGGGCAGCAGCTGAGAAGCTCCCTGAATATTCCAGCCAGCAGCAACCCAGCAGAGCTGTTATCTCTGCAGGCGATGTGCAGGGGAGGGACGTAGAAGATGCTGCTGCCACAGAGGGAAATAACTTAATTACAGAGTGCAATGCAGAACCAGTTTCCTCTGAAGAGGATGTAAGTCTTCCTGCTGCACAGTGCCAGGATCCTAAGCCAAATGAACAGAAGAAAAGTGAGTACGGTGATGCAGACACTGCCAAGAGCATCTCTGACATGGCAGCTTCAGCGTTTGTCCCGGGAGGATCTTACAATCATGAAAAATTGCCAGACAACTTCAGTGTGTCAGCCAAGGAGAACCAGGAGGCAAACATTCACAGCAATTCTGTGCATGATGTTAGCAGGTCTCAGAGTGACATGCAGGTGATACAGGACGAAGCAGTGAATAGGAAATGCTTGGAAACACCGGGAAATTCTGGAGATGCACAGCAAGAAAAGAAAGTGACCATGCATGGGTTAATAGATTACTTAAAAACTGAAGTAAGCCAGGATGATTGCTTGCAAACTGACTGTAAACTAGAATCAGGCAGTATGACCGAGGGAGACGTGAAAGAGAACAGTGACACAGTGTTAAGGACAGGTAATGAAAAAAGTGGAGCCATCCCTGAAACTGGTACTGCAAGGATGTTAGTCACTGCTGAGGGAGACTTAGCTATAAACACGAGCACCAAGGAGCAGGAGGCAGACCTGTACAAAAATCAGTCTCCAGCCCTCCCTGTGATGGAGCAGGGTGAGCACTCTGCACGTGCAGGTCCCGCTGTTGCTGAAAATCAGCCAGGCAAGATGAACTCAGAACACGAAAGCTCCCTCCAGGATGCCAAAGGAAAGCTCTCACCACTTGCATTAACTGAGCCTAAGAACCTTGACCTCAGTGAACTTCAGGACACGGCTGTGGCAGGATTGCCCACTGAAAGGTATTTACTTTCAATTACTACATGAAATGCTTGGCAGGAGCCCAGGGCTGCAGAGGGTGCAATTTTCCAGGCAGGTGCCCGTTGTCTGGGCAGTTTGGGAGGGCATGACACTCTGTTCTTAACTTTAGCTTAAATATATGTTGCTTCTAAATGTGGATTACATGAAAAAAAATTAAATATATCTCTGTAAGGAGAGAGAGGTTCTGAAAGCTGAGGAGCAGAGTTCTGAGCTGTTCCATCTGCTGGGCCAGATTCCTGACCTTACCTGTGTGGATTTGCTCCCCAGTGTTCTCACCTTGTAGCCTGATGTTAGGCATACAAATTGCACTTGTTAGCCTTAAGTTAGGAGACTTTTGCCTCAGTTTTGGTGACCCAGTTAAATGAGACCTGCAGCATTCACATGCTGTAGTGCAGTGTTTAAAAACAAGCCTAAGGAGTAACCCAATTACTCAGTTAGTTGTCTGGGCTTCCCTCTTATCCTCCTGTACAATATAATTGCATTGACAGTGCCTTTGATCACTGTGTTATTCAGTGTTTCTAAAGACATGGAGTTGTTTCAGATGTGAATTCTTCTCAGCTAGGACTTGTGGAGCCTTGCTTTTTGGGTTTTATTTATTTTTATTTTCCAAACCTAGCAGTAACTGCTTTAATAAAGTTAAGACTTTTTTTTTTAAATTTTTAAATATCTTCTGCTTTGCTGTTTGAATTCCTAGTTTGATATGCAGTTAATTCAGGATAATTATGATCTTAGAACAGGTGATTTCCCTTTATCTAGTCAACTCACTGCTTCCTCTGTAACCTCAGAACTTCCTTGCACACTGTTCCTCTCTTTTCTGCATCAGAGGAGGCAGCAATGGCTGAGACTACAGCAGGGCACAGGGAAAAGCTAAACTTTATCAGACAATGCCAATGAATGGTCTGCAGAGGTGGAATCTTTCTAAGTAATCCTAAAAACATAGATGGCACTAACTGACCAATGAGGAAAAATGTCCCAGTGCCACATTCCTTCAAGGCTGAGGTGATAAAACCATATTGTAAGTGAAAATACCTGAAGTGATTCAGTTGTGGTGAGAACGTGGGGCAGTTCTGCCTGCTGTGTGTGAGGCTGGGGTGGAGGCTGAATGTCATCTAATCGTGTGGGCAGAACGTGTATCAGAAAAATATTACAAGTGTTGGAAACCAGGACAGCTATATGACTTTCTCTTGAAGGATCTGTCCATAAAATTACAAGGAAATTAGACCCTGTTATTTCTCTTGAGGTCCTTTCTTTTTTGTTTGCTGCCCTTCGTACGATGGGAAGCTTCACAGTTGAAATTCCCAAATAAATTGCTGGCATGGGCTGGCTCAGGAGCCATAAGGGACTCTGGGCAGTGCATGAGTCTGTGCATGTGTTTCATATCAGGGTGGGTATCATACTTTAAATAAATAAATACCTGTGGCAAGCAGGGCAGGGCTCTTGAAACAGCTGCTGACAATTCACGGAGTAGTTGCTTAATGCTTGCATATGCTTCAAGAATTCATTATCACCTGTTCTTCCAGCGTCAGGGTTTGCATCAACAGGCAGCTGCTCATTCTGCACTGGGCCTGCCCAAAAGGCTGAAACACTGGGGACTCTCAGAGGTCCAGAGGAGGCTCATTTTTACACCAATATACATTTATATAGAAAAAAAAGAAGCAGAAAGCATTAGCTGAGCTGGCTGATCTGTCTTCATCAGGTCCAATGCACTGACCAATCCAGTTTTCCTGAGATTAAAACTGGGTTTGTTTGTATCATTAAACTTCCAGGTGTATTGCACATGCTGTGTATGTCAGCCACAAAGCTTGGAGTGCTTTGCAGTGCTTTATTGCCCTGTTCCTTACAGAGAATAATCTACTACAGCCATGCAAAACAAAGTGCACGTTTCTAAGAACTGACTGTGAGGATATGGACCTGATATAAAGAACTCCAGGGAGAAAGATAAATATAAAAAAAAATAGATATAGATATAGATATAGATATAGATATAGATATAGATATAGATATAGATATAGATATAGATTAGATATCTATCTATAGATAGATAGATACATATCTATATATAGATAGGTATATATAGATATATATATATCTCAAAATAAATATCAATAAGAAGTAAACTATGTTTAGGAGAAGGAAATTGTTCTGAGAACCGTTTAGAACCTTCTTACTGAGAAGGAGAAGGTTCTGAATTATTTCAGCTTTGTTTTCTTCCCCTTCCACTTCTGTGTAACTCCCTCTCCTACAAGATCTCTTATGTTGAACCCCACTGAATTGTGCATGAGTGGGTAAAGTTGTGTGATCTGACTCTTAAATTCTTGTTGGGATTTCTTCCTGGAGAGGAAGAATTAGCACAGCTGAAGCCACACTTCCTTGTGGAACTTCAGCTGTGCTAATAGCAGAAGCAGGGAAGAGGTGGATTTTGGCAAACCTGCCTGTCAGCACAGAAAAAGACTGAAAAAAACCCAAACCCAACTTGTTTTGATGTTTTTTAACTCTCTTTACCAAGCCAATAACAGAAAAGCTGTATTCCTAAAGGCCACATTTGGGCATCAAAATGTCACTATTCCCACTTACTGGGCATCCATTTGCTTCACTTTTCTGTCTGAGGTTTACTTGGAAAGGAAGATCAGGACTTGAATCTTTTTTTTTTTGTTCTTTCTCCTTTTGTAATTGATACCCGCATATGTGTAATGTAACCCACACATCTTTCTTTCATGGAGGGAGAATGGAGGTTCCTGTATACACAGGGAGCCATGAAGTCCCTGAAATGCTCTTGTTTGCACCATGGACCATGGCAGATGTTGAGCAGAGCGTGGAATGAAATTGGAAATGATGGAAAAATTGTAGAGATGTTTAGAGGTGGGATGGATTTTTTGAAAGTCAGCAAAACTACTTGAAAAACATTCCTTATGTCTTCTGCATAGGTCAGACAAGATCTCTAGAGTTGGTCCAGACATACTTTTGGATTTGCTTCATTCTTTGTTCTTGCCATCAAAAATTGGCAAGCTCAGTAACTCCAAAAAGAATGTTCAATCCTTAGTAAATATGACTTGGTCTTTTTTTTTTTGTCTGCATGACAAATACAGTATTAAATATTTTAACAGTCTTGCTGGATGAGGTGGGGAATGTAGAACTGCTTTTCAGCTCAGGCAAGTGGGTTTTGAGCACTAAGGCTTTGTTTTGGAAACTTGTCAAAACACTGATTATGCAGCTCTATATTTCCCTATTTTTTAACTTCAAAATCAATTCAGGTGTGTAGCATCTCAGGCTCACAAAGCAAAAGGAAAAGTAGCTGGAGGTGATTTACACATGAATGAAGTGCACAAAATTAATCAGGTTATTTATCTCTCCTGCCCTTCTTCCTTTGTATCTGAATTCTTTATTTGCCTCCCTTCTTTCTGTCATTGTTATCCTCAGTAGGTGCAGCTGTTAGTACAGTTGTGCCTTTGGAGATGCCTGCAGTCCTGATCCAAGTTAACAGGATGGGCAGTTCTGTGGGAGTTCCATCTGTGTGAAGTCTGAGATATTTAAGTTTGGTATTTTTCTGTTCACAGAAGAGTAAAAATGAAGATAACTTTGCTCCTACCCAACAGACTCTCCCATTGCTTTCTGGGAAGTGAAAGGGAGTTTTGCCAGCTCCTCTCATGACCTCCATTGGCCGAGCTGACCTCTGGTTTAGGCAGCATCTCAGTATTTATGAAATTTGTAGTATTTTAAAAATGCTGATTGGATAGTAAGCCCTGTTGTATTCAAAACACTTTCCAGTGAAAAACCAGGTATGTGAGACCATGCCAGACATTCCTAAGGTAGATACTGACATGGATGGGTGACACATGAGCTGCTGTTTCCACACATCCCTGTGTTTCTCAAGACATTACATTTATTTAATCAAATAGAGGAATTTGCTGAGGAAATCCAGCATGGACACTGCCATACTTTGTCCAATGTCTGGACAGGAAGTTTAGCATCATTTTTTCTCTTATTTCCTCATTAAATAAAAATTACTTTCAGATTACTTTTTTTTCCTCCTAAATAGATTTCCCCAGATATATTTTTCAACCTTGCTTCTTCCAGGTAATCAGCCTGTTTTCTCAAAATCATTTTTGCATCTTACAGATCCCCTATTCTCTCTGTTCTCTCTGTTCTCTCCCTGTTCCAAGATAGTATCTCCTGGCTTCTTGGAAAATTTGATATACCATGGAGCTTCTTCCATGGTCCCTGTGTCTAACAGAATATGCAAAGTGGGATTAGCCCCAGCTTTGAAACCTGTGGAGAGCATCTCTGAAAAAAGCAATTACAGACACAGGCATGTGTCTGAAGAGCTACAACTCCACAATTCTTGCATTACCCTTTTCTTTCTACGTTTCCTCCTATCTTTTATGTTGATTATTTGGAGCCTGTCTTACCAATACTGGTCCAAGTGTATGGGAATCCACAGATGCACTGCTAAAAACAAGAGGGGATTTTTTTAGTTATTGCAATTCCTTAACATCGGGGTACCCTGGAAAAATAAAAAAAAAAGTTATATGGATCTGTTTGGCCTTGTTCATTTCCACTCCCCTCACAGGTTAATTCTCACAGTGGAGTCTCTTTGGCCTAAAAGAAGTTGTCCCTCTGAAATAGCAGTAATAAGTGCAGAAACGTTAATTGCTGCAATCAAAGCTGTGATTGCTCTGGACTCTAAGGTCCCTGTGGAATGCTGATTGCCACCATTCTGTGCTGTGGGGAAGGAAGGACCAGCCCTAGAATGTCATGGTCATCTCCTTCTCCTGGCCAAAATGTGCTGGCACCTCCTCTTTGCTCAGCCAGGCTCAGCCCTTCCCTTGCCCACTGCCCTCTTTGCTATCTGCCATCCTCAGGAAAACAGCCAGCTGTCCAAAAGTGCCCCAGGACTGCACCAGGTTGTTTCCAATTTAATTTCACTAATTGACTTGCTTTCCCTCTTGGTACATTCCTTTCCAGACAGCTGTGGGAGAGGCTGCAGCCTGCCCTTCCACTGGGTGAATGCTGCCCCAAAATCTCTGCTCCACTGCAGTGATCCCAGCAAAGGACTTGGCCCTGAGCCTCTGGCAGCTCAGCCAGGGACAATTCTGCCCTGTCCTGGCCTCCTTTTCCACCCAGACCATCCTACAAACACTATACCCACAGTTGTAACCCTTAAATAAGAGGGGTTTTTAGTTGTTTCGACAGATTAAAAAAAATCAAATTAGGAAGACAGGCTGTATGTAGACAAGTAGGATTTAAGTGATCCATTGGCCTGGTGTTTCCCAGCCTCCAACTTGTCAGTCTTGGCTTCTCTTTGTCCATGGTGCTCTAAAAAACATGTCCATGGTGGTCCATGAAACTCATCAAACTGCTTTTTTTAATTCTTCACTAGACTGTTTTTCCTAGCTGCTTTGGCTAATGAAACACAAACAGTGTAATCAATAAAGCCTTTTTTTTTTTTTTTTTAAGGCACTCAAGAGCTTATGTAAAATCTTTGGAATTTGTAACCATGATAACATTGTTGTGCTCTCCTAGCTGATAAAAATATCAAAGCCAGCTAAGAATAACTGCAGCAGACAGAGAAGATTGGATTTGTTTCCTGGAATGGAAGAAAAAGTATGAATACATTGCTCAGTTACTAACAACTAAGGAAAAAAATAAATAGACACTTAAAAAATCTATTTCCTCTTCCTAACAATGTCATTGAAGACTCAAAATATGGAGTTAGTTTTGCTGAATATCTAAAAGTCTCCAAGATTTTCCACTTTTTTTTTTATGTTGTGATGGTACATGAAACTTATGTCTACCATTCTCCAAATCTTGTTCTTCTAGTAGAAACTCAAAATTGATTTGGTTTGCTAGAGAAGTTATAATTGGAATTTGTGAGGCTTTGAGTCTAGCCTAGGGTTTTCTAAAAACCAGTATTACTTAACTGGAAATTTGCAAAATGGCAGTTTCATCCTCCAAGATGTAATGGGTTAACACCAAACTTTCCTTTAGATTAGGGTGAAAGTCTGGGAATTTAAAGAGACAGCCATCCTAAAGCCTCTCCAGTACAAATTGCTGGCAAATGCACAACCTAATTTTCAGCCACCACAAACGATGGTTGCAGGCAATTTGTGTGTGGAAAGAAGTGGAAATATAAAGTTCAGGTGTTTGCTACAGACGTGGCTTGGTATCTCAGCCAGGCTGCTCTGCAGCTAATTGGGTCTGTGGTTTTGCAGAGTGAATGATTGTGAACCTTGGGTTAGGAAATGCAAACAAGAAACTCCTCTTTTCTTCTAAACAAACTGAAGTACATTGATATGGATTTGTTGCAGAAGGGTCTTAAAATGGGCACCAAGTTTCCAAAAAGAACTATTTAAAGTCACACATACATTTTTTGCAAGGGCACGTAGAGATAGGCCAAGGGAGAATGGCTTTAGAATGAAAGAGGGCAGGGCTAGATTGGATTTAGGGGAGAAATTCTCCCCTGTGAGGGTGTAAGGCCATGGCACAGGGTGCCCAGAGCAGCTGTGGCTGCCCCTGGATCCCTGGCAGTGCCCAAGGCCAGGCTGGACAGGGCTTGGAGCACCCTGGGACAGTGGAAGGTGTCCCTGCCATGGCAGGGGTTGGCTCCTATAAATGACCCCTGCACCCCAAACCATTCTGTGATTCCACGATTTACACTTTTTAGGCGTCCCCCTGGTCTGTGCCATCCTGATGCTTTCTGGACTTTCCTTGCAGAGGTTCCCTGGGAGCCAGGGAAGGGTTTGGACCGTGGCACAGCCATCCTGTGGGATGTCTCCTGCTCCCAGCCCATCTCACCAGCCACTCCCTGCTCTGGTCCAGCTCTGGCCGCTGGAGAAACCTTTGCAAGGCTTTCCTTGGCAGCTCTTTGATGTGCCCCAGCCAGCCCTGCCCTGTCAGTGCCTGCTGGGAGCTTATCTCCTGTTTCCCTGTGCTTTTCAGCTGGTTCCCTGTGCACCCCCAAGCCCTCTGTTAAGGCAGCTCAGGCACACCTGAGCACGCTGCTCCTGCAGTTTCAGCCTCTCAGGTTCCCCCGTTTAAATAGCAGAGGGCACTGGGAGACAACTGGAAATGTTTCTGTGACAAAGGTGGGTTGAAATTGCTTCACAGTGGGTCAGAGGGTTTTGGCACAGCAAAAGGTTAAGGAATAAACAGGTAGAGGCATGTTGTTTGAGAAAAATGAGCGTTTATTCCAAAAATGCTCGGTTTGGTTCTGTTAGCAGGAACATGGCTTGTCTGTGGCCACGGCTTTGTGCCAGACTGCTGCTCGCAAAGAAAATAAAAAATTGTTTTAATGAATTGTCCTCTTTCCAGGGTTTCCCTCCCTCCCCAGGGCAGTTATACCTGCAGAAGCTATTTGTGAAATGGCTTCCAGATGGCAAAAGAGGTTAATTTCCCCCAAAATGAGAGGGGGACTGGATCCTTGTACCTATATCAAAAATCACAGTAAATTTTTCCATGGCTAGTTTCTTCTACTGTTTGGGAAGCAGGATATGACAGAGATGCTCTCCCCAGAAAGTTTTAACTCTGAGGCTCATCTTTATTCTTGCTGTCCGAGTGGGAGCTATTGCTCCAATTCCTGCAGCCAAGTGAGCTCTCCTCATCCCATGCACAGCAGGTTTTGCCCCATGAAAGGCCATGCCCTGCAGCCCAGAGGATGCTGCCACTCTACAGGTATTTCAGCATTTTAACCCATTACAGCATCTGATTTGGTGTCTGGGGATCACTTGGTATAGCCTTCTATTTCCTGTACAGGTATCTGAATTTTGAAAAGCAGCAATGAGCATGTGGAGGGGAAATCCCTGTCTTCTGCTTTCAGACTAGATGGGAAAGTTCTCCTCCAACACAAAACCTGCACAAAAATCTGTTGCCTCCTTCTGCTTATAGAAGATCAGACAAGGGCTAGAAGTAGAAACAGTTAACTTTTTTAACAAAAGAGTTAAAATATTAAAAATTGAATAACATATTTCCCCCTGCAGCCCAGTTCTGAACTGAAGCTTTGACAAGTCCATGAGGTATCATTACTGTACCTTAAGGTTAAAAGGAGATGCACAGTCCTGCTAGGGGCTGGACTGAGTTCTGAAGAGAAGTGTTAATATGTCACCCAAGATTGGGCTGGCACCACAGCTGAAGAGTTTGGAGACATGGAGTCAGCTGGGAAACTAACTCAGCTAAACTGAGTCTCTGTAGCCACAGTGTTTTATCCGAAATATCTCAATTGCTTACCAAATCTACCAACTCTCTTGCTGTGCGAGAGATATCATAAAGCTTATGGTTATTGTATGGCATGTTACAAACACGATAATGATCTCTCTGGGGAGAGACTCAATTAATTCCTTGGGTGCTGGCAGCTCATACATGCAATTTGGTGTATGCCCATGCAGACTTAATTACTTGTAAAGCCCTTATTTTGTGTTGTAATAAACCCATAGGAAACCCAAGAGATTAATAAGGGCAGGCAACTAATTAAAAATGCTCCATTTTCTTCGAGGCAAAGAAACCTGTAAGAAAACAGATAAAAACCTATGGAAAGAAAGAACAAAACTCGTAAGAAAGCAGGTAAAGGAATTTATAAGAAGGCATGTAAAGAAATCTAGGAGAAAGAAGATACAGAGAAATATCATTAACCTATAAAGAAAGCAGGTAAACCTATGAGAAAACCTGGGTGATTTTAAGAGCTGGAATTTAACCCAAGAATTAAGCTAGAATTAAAAATTGCTGGGTTTAGATTTTTAAAAAGTGTTATTTGTTCATCTATAAACACATAATGCTTCAGTGAAAGTTATCAAAAACTTTATGCCTGCATCCTGAAAACATTTTAAAAAGTTCCGCTTAAAAGTTGGGCAAAACACCATTCCTGCCGCCCGAAACTTTTAAAAAGAAAATTGCCAAGCACCATCAATTAAAGCGGGCTGTTCTTAGGTGGCTTTTAAAGCGTCGGGAGCTACGCGCGTGTGCTTTAAGCGCGTAATTTAATCTCTCCACACACCCCCCCAGCGGATGGAAACTCCGAAATTCCACCGTAAAACCGCGGAGAGGGGGGAAAACCCTCCAGTACAAAGCAGCGAAGCCAGGTGCGAGGCGCTGAGCGGGCCGCTCGCTGTTTTGTGCCGCTCCCGGGCCGGGCGGGCCGCGGGGCCGGCGGGGGAGGACCCGGGCGCGGCCGCGCTCCGGCCTTTCCTCGGGGAGCCTCAGGGGAGGAGCCTGCGAGCGGCGGCGGCGGCTCCGGGCTCGTGGGCTCGGCCTTTTGTGGGCTCCGGAGCGGCGCAGGGACTGAGGGCGCGCCGTGCCCGCCCGCGATGCTGGGAGCGCGGGGCAGCGGGATCCGGGCGAGGGGCTGCGCCGGGGCTGGTGCTCACAGCGAGGATGAGGGCGAGCGGGAGCGCTGGTGATTATTTCCTGGCGTTGGTAAGTGGGCGCTTGTGAGTGGGAAAGTTTTATTTCTTTTTTTTTTTTTTTTTTTTTTTTTTTTTTTTTTTGATTCTTTTTT